>JASAMW010007154.1:0-14344 GCA_030247985.1 Epsilonema sp. ZAB3_2
AGCACTGGTGTCAACTTGGCCTAGTGAAAAGTTGGGTTAGGTTAGGTAAAAATTACCCAATGTGATCAATTGCCAGGTTAGGTTGGGTAACCTAACCCGCTCAGTGCTCAGCTGGGTTAGGTAAACTCAAATTTCAGCGGGTTACCCGGGTAAATACTGCCAGTACATAAGTACGTAAAGTACAGTACAGTACAGACCGTACAGTACAGTACATACCTACATACATACCCTAAGTGTGGCAAAAGTTACAATGCCATGTTTATCAATCAATTCAATTCGAGAGAAAAGCGATAATCCAACATCAATCAGGTGCGACAAATACGAAGAATGCGCGCAAAACACCACAATATGTATGTGTAGTGTACCCCACACTTCGCTAACCCGGGTAAATTTACCCAGGTAAGTACTGAGTAGGTATGACAATGTTACCCGGGTAAGTACTGGCAGAACTTACCCGCAGTTTTTTAAATCTTACCTGGGTAAATCTTCATGAGTGGCCAGGTTAGGTAAGAGCTGGGTAATTTTACCTGGCAAATATTTTTTCTGGGTAAAGTTAGGTTAATTTACCCGGTCCAAAACAGACTGGGTAACCCGGGTAAAGTTACCCAAATTTTTACCCTGACACCAGTGGTGTAGAGGCATGTTTTTGCGGTCAAAAGTATCTGTTTTAGGGCTTAATCGTGGTTAAAACAGGGTTATTCAAGTGTAAGACATGATCAGCAAAGCTTATAGACATATACGTAGTAGCTTGGTGTAGGAGTAGCTATAGCTACTGTAGCTTGTGACCAGCTTCCATTGGTAGGTCAGGTACCTTACTGAACATGGGGGGTTATACACCAGGGGGATATATACACTGGACGGACAAAATTTATGTTTTGCCAATGGGGATATACAATGGGGGATATACGCCCAAAAATACGGTGCATATTTTATCTGTTCTAAGAATCTTACCTTACCATTCTCACAGTGGGTGTAATTGTAGCCTGGTGCACATATGCAGTGATACCCATTTACCAGATCTGTACATGTTGCTCCATTAGAACAGGGACTGCTCTCACATTCGTCAATTTCTAGAAGCCATACACTCAATATTTTTCTATGCATTCAGTTTTGAGTGGCTTGGCTTTGGCTAAAGCCAACTTGAGTCTGCATGCACACTCATAGTAGATGTTCTTGTATTTATTGTCCATGCACATTACTGCTACAAAAATGGTTGCTCCATGTTGACACCTGTTTCACAATTTGTTCCATTGTAGCCAGGAGCACATGTACATGTGTACAAGTAAACGCCGTCAGTACAAGTGCCACCGTTTAGACAGGGCAGTGACAAGCAATCATCCAAATCTGCACAAAATGACTCGATACTAGAGCTCTCACGGGTACCCGGACCCGGACCCGGACCCGGAAAAATAGGGGAAAATCCGGGTCGGGTCTAAGGTGTATAATTTCGCACAATTTTGGCTTTCTGCTCGTTGTAGTTTGAGCATTTTCTAAAATTTTCTCAAGAATAGAGAATCGTTATTTTGAATTTCGACATTCACACGAAATATGAGCTAATTTTTCAATTTCCCACTGGAGGTTATGTATTCTTTCAAACGAACTTGTTATATACGTCTATTGCATATGTACAGTATGTTGATACGTAACGTACATACGTAGAGTTCGTACTGTACCGCTAGTATGTGTACGTGTACGTACGTACATACATGTAGACAGGCAATGTTCTACACCCGACCCGGACCCGGAACCCGCGGGTACTGGTTTCAAACCCGGACCCGGACCGGACGGTCTGCATGCCTACCCGTGAGAGCTCTACTCGATACACAACATATGCCACTGTAAATTTATAGGCTGTTTTCTCAGGAAAACATGATAGGTCATCCTGGCATCGTTACGCCTCGGACGTCTTGCCCTAGGGTCTCACAGTCATAGGATGATCTTTCCTGCGCAATAATTTCTGTGGGCTCTATTCAATTCCGTCCTTTTGCAATAGAAAAGCTAGGAGTTTTATACTGCAATATGCTTGTCTTGACCTCATGTTTTTATATAAAAGTAAGCAGCTTCAGTTTTTTTAGTGATTGGTTACCCACCTGGAGTGTAGAGCCATGCATTTGTTAGTTGTGTGCCATTAGAATCCACCCCTCCGCAGTATTTGGCTGGGTCATTATCACAGTCAAAATTGCAGTCTACGATTGGCCCCATTGTCATTGTAATGGATGCTTCTCCAGCACAGCAACATTCAGCTTCACCCCGAATTCCTATAAGTTTGGACGCACTCTCAAATGGGATAATTTTTTGTCAGGAGCACTAATTGCTATGCATACCTGCTGTATTATTGCTGTACTGTGGCAGGTATTGTTTTGAAATTCACGTGCTGTTGCAGCACTTGACTACATTACTACTGGATGCGAGGGGGCACTGTTTGTGCAATACGTACATACTACATACATACCTACAGTACCTGCGTACCTATTGCTTCCTTTGTGTTTAGTCCACATTCTGATCTGCAGTATTCCGGATCAAATGGTCCTGTTGCGTTGCTGCAACCACCTGCCCCACTTGACACTTCGTAGCAACCAAGATGTCTCCATTCTTGAGCTAAACAGTGTTTCACGCTGTGGAGTACTTAGATAGTACCAGGAATGTATACTATTATAGGTGGGGGGAATAAACATCTGCAGCGTTTCCGTGCAAACAATCACAGCGACCAAGTAGGGTCGTACCTAGGGAATCCGTACCTGTGGAATCCGTACCTACGGAAGAAAAATTCCACACCTACGGAAAACAAATTCCACACCTACGGATTCCACAGGTACGGATTCCCTAGGTAGGGAATAAAAATTCCATACCTACGGAAAACAAATTCCACAGGTACGGATTCCGTACGTACTGTAGGGAATAAAAATTCCACACCTACGGAAAACAAATTCCACGCCTACGGATTCCACAGGTACGGATTCCGTAGGTAGGGAATAAAAATTCCATACCTACGGAAAACAAATTCCACACCTATGGATTCCACAGGTACGGATTCCGTAGGTACGACCCTACTTGGTCGCTGTGATGCTTTGCACGGAAACGCTGCAGATGTTTATTCCCCCCACACCTTATGTATACATTCCTGATAGTACATAACATACTTACTCTCCCCAGCTTTACATTATGTAACTGTCTCTCTCTCTCTCTTTTCTTGTATTTATGAAGCTTACTTGGAATTTTTACGCGGTATACGCTCATGTATTCAGTTGTGTTGCTGGCAGCATTTTCCCCTCCGCAATCCTCGCCTGAGCCATCGCAAGTTTTTGAGCAAGAACTGTTTGCGACGCTTGTGACAGTTAGAGCTGCTTCAGTCCCACAGCAACAGTGATCTTTGTTCAGTAGTCCTGCAAGTAATGTCAGAAAAGCAATCTCGCAAAACAATGTAGTAAAGACCGGTAAAACTGAATTTGATTCAAAAGTTCCATGCTCATTATTGTATGCGTGCACATGCATGTGCCTTTATGTAAACCAGTGGCCCGTTACAGCTTCGCAGTAAAAGCAAATCTGGCAACCCTGTTGTGTACTGTAGAGATATGGAAACTTATTAATGTATCTACTCTGGCAACCATTTTGGACAATTGGAGTTCACATCTGCAACCCTTTCCAGAGTTGGACCTATCGCATCGCAGTTTGGCCCTTTTTTGCGATAGCAATCTGCGCCCTTTTGCAATCTGCAACCCTTTGCCATCTCCCTTGTCTCATGTGCACTTTCGGGCGTCATTTGCAACACTGGCTGGAAAAAATGGGCATTTAGTTTCTGTGTACTCTTAGTACTAAAATATGATTATCGATCATTATTGGTGATCGGTTGATAGTCAAAAATGAAGGGCTTCGGTTTGCTTTTTCTGTTGAAAATTTGATTATTTTACTGGTCGTGTGGAGACGAAGAAAAGTATGCAGCTGTAGCTGTTAGCACTAAAATATCGATTATCATCATTATTGGTGATGGATGATCATATAATGGGCCTTCTGGCGCCCTCGAGGGATAGCTCTTGAAGCCCTGGATGGACCTGTAGCTGCAAAATTGAGTGAGTGTGAGGAATCTGCGTGCTTTTAGTACTAAAATATCGATTATCGATGATTATTGGTGATCGGCTGATCAGATCAAAAATCGAGGCTTTTTTGGGTTCTCGGGGCATAAGCTCTGAAAGAGCATGGATGGATGCTGTAGCTGCAAAATTGAGCGAGTTATGAGTGAATCAGCGCGCTTTTAGTACTAAAATATCGATTATCGATCGTTATTGGTGATGGCTGATCGGTAAAATCGGGCCTTCTGCCGCCTGGGTCTAGCTTTCGTGGCCTTGGCCGCGTTAGTGCATGGGGTGTTGCTCCCCCCCCGCTCGTCTTTTGAAGAGATTAGCAGGTATTGTAGGTGTACCGATGGCAGGACTGTTGTCGCAGTAAGCAGCGCAATTACTCTGCCCAACAAGATTGTCCATTTCATCATAACATTTGCTATTGTCTTGTTCGAAACAGCCGATGTATTCAAACGCTGAAACAATCGAGATTTTTTAAAAAGTTAGAGGGACACAAAAAATTTTTTTCTATGGTACAATGGCAACAAAGGTTTTTTTCTTTTTAGAGTTAGGCTATCAATCAATCAATCAGGCTACTGTAATGATTCGTGTATAACCCCATGGGGGTGTCAAAAAATTAGTGGCCAATTTGGGGGGTTATATACGAGAGGGGGTTATACACGAAGGGGGGTTATACTACACGAGTACATTTATCAAAAGTGGGGTTTAGAGCCTATTATTTTTCCGCGTCAGTAATTTAGGCTTGTTTGTACTCTTCATGACATGGCAGATGCTTCAAAATTGCCTGACAAGACAATCACAGCTTCTGTTTTAGCTAGAAAACGCTAAAAAACACCTCTCCATGCTAGCAAAACCTTCAATTTCTGCCGATTTTTGCATGCTTCGAGTCATTACAGTATGTACAGAACGGACACGTACTTTGGCTGTGTATTTCCAGGAAATGTACTGAAATAATTGCGACAATGAAAAGCCATCGAGCCATTTTCAATCTTCTGCTGGAAGTAAAAGCAGAATTATCAAATGCTGCCTGTAATATTCTTTGAATTTCTGACGACCACCATTTGGTGTGATGTGAGTGAAAGTCTCGACTTTGATTGCGGGCGTCCCAAACCAGCCCAACTGAGGAATCAGAAATATGTAAATGTAGCTTCGTTTGTTTTATTTCGGTATGTACTGTATGCACGTATCGTACCTGTTGGTGGTGCATCTCCATGCATTGTTTATTGTCCCATTGTTTCGCTGTGTTTCGCTTTGTTTTTGCTATGTTACAGTTGTTATGGTGCCGCTGTCCATGTGAAAAGCTCGGTATGATGTATTGTTCTTGGGATTGTTGCTTGCCATTGTTTTTTGGCCTTCTTGATGAAAGAAGCTCTGTAAGCATAAGCATGACTGTGCATTGGCATAAAATCCGTTTATTTTCACAGTCAGATACTATTCCACTTCACTGGGCATTCCGATCCTTGCATAGTTTACGTAGATCCATGGTGACATGCTTCGTATTTCTGCTTCAAACCTTGTCGCTGTTAGTTCTACAAAGTTATTGTACATACATGTAGGTATTCTTGGTAGGTAAAGTGGTGGTATGTAGTTCGCACCGCAAATACGTACTGTACATACGTATCGGCATAATGCGTAGGTGGATCCGGTACCGGATCCACGGTCTATGTTATTTGCTGTTTACTGTCCTTGAAAAAAAATGAGGCTTTTCCATAGAAATGGATCAAAAATTATTGCAAAAACTCTTCAATGAGACTGTTTTGCAGCTCTGAGGCAACCGCATTTTCAGCGACTTTGTCCATATTTTTTTACTTATTTTAACGCATTTTGGCATCGATCACTAAGATCGTTATGGTTGCGCATCTTTTCGACCATTTTCTGGGCTTGGATCCGGCTCCGGCCGAGGCAGTATTACAGATCCGGCACTAAAAATTTCGCTCTGTTAACATAACAACTCTAATGAGTACGCAACGGATGGGTAGGCCAGTCCTTTTCCTTTGTATACAATTCCTTCGAATCGGCGACTATTGTTGTGTAGTACGTAGGTACATACATCATTTTTTTATCGCCCGGAGATTATACAGGAGGCCTTACAGTGTACAGTACACACCACGATTTAGCACACCATGGTCGGGCCTTTTTTTTCTATGACATTATTATTTTGGTAGGAAACTGTTCATCTCCGTAGTCCCCATATCATGGTTGGATAAGAAAGAATTGCTATCACTGTCTTCCTTCCCCTTGATATTACACATGTCGACGACTAGCTTGAAATCTGGATGTTGTAAAAGCATGCGGGGATGTGGACTTGATCTGATCGCTTTCTCAGCTTCAGAGCAAAGTGCCATGTATTCTGATATGAAACTTGATTCTTCGTCTGACAAGCCTAAAACAAAGCGTACGTACATATATAATACTACCTAATGTTTTAAGTACGCCTGCGACATAGGCATGACAACGTGGTTAGCAGGTGGCAGATGAGGAAAAACTAGAAATAATTTTGACTCTTTACCATACGCATTGAGCTCTGCAGGTCTACCATTCGCTGTTGCAAGCACGATCAGAACCATCAGGGCGCAAAACGACGTCTTCATTTTGAAAGTTCTTGCAGCTTCACGGCTGAAATTATTCCACAGAAAATAAGCTGAAAGGCACAGCTAACTAACCCTCAACGGACCATGTGCTAATTAGTAAAACCAAAAGGCAGGTGATGAGGCGTGAGCTTGATCAACAGCGCGCGAGAAGCAGTTAATTTGTATTCTCTTCGAAATACAGTAGCATGGATGCCGGAGAGCGGAGACTAATTGGGATGGAGCTTCGGCTCCTCGACTGCCCAGACAAAGCATGAATACTGAAACTATTTTAGTATGCTGTGTACTGTAGAGCTACTATTGTATCCTACCTGCGTACTACAGGGTGTATCAGAATTTACTCTCCGGATGTTTGTGCTTATAACTCCACAACGGAGCATCATTTTTCACTGCGGTCTTTTGCAGTATGTAGCCAAGGCTTCAACGTTTACGCAGGAAAAATTTCAGCCCCGTAGTCCCTCTACCAAGGAAGTTATGAAGGCTCAAACTTTCGGACCCAACCTGGATTTAAGGACAAAGTTAGCACTCCACAGCTGAGTTTTCAATTTTTCTTCCTATTTCCGCAGCAGAATTGGTTCTGCCGCATCCTGCATAGGATATTGAACATGTTTTGAAAATGTACTAGCTTTGGAATGGTAGAAGATGCTCTCCGTTGTGGTAGAATAGTAGGCAAATCCTCGATTTCTGAGGACAGCCTTTTTGAGCGGTTTTGAGCCGCTTCCTGTTGGCCTAGAAAATTGAAATTTTTCCTGCGTAAACGCTGAAGCCTTGGCTACATACTGCAAAAGACCGCAGTGAAAAATGACGGTCCATTGTGGAGTTATAAGCACAAACACCCGGAGAGTAAATTCTGATACACCCTATATACAGGGTGTCTCACGTAGATCTCCCTAACGATCCAGTCTTATAACTTCTGTATTACAGTAGATATCAAGCTGAAATTTTGTCCCCAAAAACCCAAGAATGTGCCAAATTTTGTGGCAAAATTTGAGCCAGATAGGCCCACAGCAACCGAAACTACAGGCTTGAAAAGTTTGGACCCTGTTTTTATCATTTTCCGCACTGAGCATGGATTTGAGCTTAGAATTTTCTGCTCAGCATGGTCAAGCTGCTCATCCAACATGACAATACGGTGGAACAACAATGGCTGAACGTCATCACAGTCCAGAACACAAATGATTCAAAAATACAGGCGATTTACTGCCCATAACAGCCTTCAAGGGGCTGTCAAGGCCAATAGAGGTAGTACTGATTTCAAAATGTTGAAAAACGTGGTCGCAAATTTGCAAGCTCGTAATTTTATCTCTACTTGACCTATCTGGCTCAAATTTTGCCACAAAAGTTGGCACATTCTCGGGTTTCTGGGGACAAAATTTCAGCTTGATATCTACTGTAATACGGAAGTTATAAGGCTGGATCATTAGGGAGATCTACGTGAGACACCCTGTATTTATAAAGCGCCAGTCAGTTTCTCCTCTCTCAATCCTGTCAATTGCAGAAAGAGGACAACTTAAAGGAACTGTATGTCGAAGCGCAACAATCGAAGAAAATAAATACGAGTGTAATAATAGATGCATACAATTCTTATGAAGCGTGTCCATATTGCAGATATTCCATAAGCGAGCGAAGGCGGTGACGGTCTCCTCAGTCCTCAACTCTCAGTACATTACATACAACAGCTAGCTATGACCAGCTTACATAGGTAGGCTAGGTACCTTCCAGTACATGGAGGGTTATACACCAGGGGGATATACACTGGGCAAATTTTATGTTTTGCCAATGGGGGGTTATACACTGGGAGGGATATACAATGGGGGATATACACCCAAGAATACGGTACCAATAACCAAATACTGTAGTACGATTTTTGAGTTGTTCATGAGCTTTCGAGAACATCGCATGACCAAGAGATTTCTGTTTTGAGTTGAGGCAGACGGTCAGTTGAGCGTGCATTGCGGCAAAGCGTCCTTAGTTGTAACTATGTAAAACTACGTCAGCCGTCTTCGTCAGAAACGCCAATGTGAACTTCCTGTAAAGCGGTGGGTGTTCTAAGCTAAGGGACTCCTTCCAAATAGTGGGGAGGAATTCACCCTTTTTCGCCCCCTAAAAAGCTTTTTCAGGGCGTAATTTGGGGACGAAACTACCTGATTTCAGGGGGCGAAAATCATCCTTCGTGTCCTGATTTCAGGGGCGAAAATGAGCCGAACCACTAATTCACGGCTTTTCGCCCCCTAATTCACTCTGGCTCGTTCCTCCCTCCCTCCCTTTCATTATGCAAGAGAACTGGCCGCATCTCCTCCCTCTGTCTTATCTGACCAGTGAAGTGAGCAGCAATAAAAAGTTTTCGCCCTTCCCTTCCGTTGCACTGTGCCCGTCGTCTCAGCTTGTGTTCCCAGCAGGCCAAGCCTCTTCTCTCTCTCTTCTCCCCCGCCCACATGCAAGCAATATACGTATGTACATACTGTAGCAATATGCCAATGCGAACCGCCGCGCACAAACAACAAATCACTTTTGACAGATTTGTTGGGCTGCGAGAGTTTGCTTGCATAATGGGATGGGCAAAGAGAGGTGTCCATTACAGAACCCTGATTTCAGGGCACCTTTTTCGCCCCCTAAAACGTTCTTTTTCGCCCATGATTTCAGGGTTTTTACCTGAATTCAGGTACCATAATTAACCCTCTTCGAAATCCCAGGTGTCCGCGTGTCCGTAGACAGCCGGCGGACGGGGTTTGCGCCGTCCATAGACGGGGTTTGTTTCTGAAGAAAAGTAGCCTATCTCCAAAAGTTAGCTGTTGCTCGACTGCGAATTACTTTCTTTTCTTCAGAAACAAACCCCGTCTACGGACGGAGTCTACGGGTGTCTACGGACACGCGGACACCTGGGATTTCAAAGAGGGTTAACTCATACCCCGACCTGGCGTCATTGTTGGCAACAACTTGTTCACTTGTTGTCGGTTTTGTTGTCCGTTTTGTTGTTTGTTGTCCGTTTTGTTGTCCGTTTTATATGGGTGTTGTCGGTTTTGTTGTCGGTGGACAACAAAATTGACAACGAACAACAAAACCGACAACACCCATATAAAACGGACAACGAAACGGACAACAAACAACAAAACGGACAACAAAACCGACAACAAGTGAAAAAGTTGTTGCCAACAGTGACGCCAGGTCGGGGTATGAGTTAAGGGTAACTAGGGGGCGAAAAGGGGTGAATTCCTCCCCACTATTTGGAAGGAGTCCCTAACTTCTCTTTTCTTCGTGGCTATTCGCACGCAATGCCATACCTAGGTATTTTAATTATAGGGAAGTAATCAGCTAATGTGGGAGGTAAGGTAGGGAATTTGAGATGTACGTGTACGTACGTACGTTCAGTATGACATTTCATTCTACGTGCATGTCAACATAAAAATAACAGGTACTGTAGGAACGCTCATCCATTAGCCCTATGTACGTGCAGTACAGCTTCACCCCACCTTTACAGCGTGTGACTAATGTTTGTGCAAGATTTTTGGAGCACGCAGCTTCGTACGTCACGTCGTACAATGCCGCATGACCGTAAGTACGTATTCTGTAAATCTGTTTATTTCAAATGCACATCACGAATCTCATCCCTTCCATGTCCCCTGGGTGTCGGATCACTGAATATGCCCAGCATGGGCGAATGATGGTGAAACCGGTGGCCATTTCCTCCTGCCGGGCGTTCGTGAACCCAGGTGCGGGGTCTTCGCGTCCAGTGATGGGGCGAAACTGTGGTAGGAGGTTGAGGTCTTCGTCTGCTGTTCCCGTTTCCCGATCCCGGTCCCCAGCACCTTTTCACGCCCAAGCGTTTCACCGAGTTCACTTTTCGCTTGGCCGAGGGGACGGAGGTTGTCATGAAGAAGTCCGTTTCGCCGCCGCGAGTACAGTGGGCGACGATGTAGTTCTGCTTTAGCTTCAACACCCGGTAGCAGCCTTTCTTCACGCGGATCAGGTAGTCGCGGTTGGGTACGGAGTGGTAGCAGGCCTCCGCGGTCACTCCTGGTCTGGGTTGGGTGGGTGGCCTGGGTGGTGGTGGCGGCGGCAGAGTGGGTTTGGGTGGCGGTAGGGTTCGTCGTGTTGGCGGCGGTAAGGGACCATTTACATATTACTTCACCGCTAGGGGGAAGGGGGTCCCCTCCAACTGCTGGAAAGTGATGTCATAGTGACAGGGGGGGTCAGCAACTGGCAGCTCCGCTGATGATGACGATGATGTATGTACATAGTATAATATGTACTGTGTGCCTAGTATAGGCCGCAGGGGGAAGGGGGGAGGGGGAAGTCGGTGGCTGAGACGGAAAGTGATGTGTAGCGGTGATGGTGCGGGGGAGGGGGTACCCCCTGCCAGCAGCCATCAGCCGGTGACGTAATATGTAAATGGTCCCTAAAGTCGGTGGCGGTAAAGTGGGAGGTGGTGGGGGTGGGGGTCGTCTTCCTGGCGAGCTGCAGCTGTAGAGCTGGTTGAGGCGTTGCGCGTCCGTGGCGCTGAATCCCGTGCGCTGGCCGATGCTGACTCCGCCCTGTTTCGGCACGATGGTGGGTTGGCCGTTGCGCGAGAAGTAGGTCTTGCCGTAGTGCATCACGCTGCCGTAGTCGTAGGCCGTTCCCAGGTGGTCGATCACGGCCAGGGAGCGCTTGTTGAAATTGTTCTCCGTACCGGGGAAAATGTTCTGCCAATTGATCTACAAATTTTGACCACTGTACATTACAACATCATGTAGGTACGCATACCTACAGTACATAGGTAGGTACGTCACGTACGTTCAGTACAGATGTGTACGCACGGTGTGCGTTCACTGTATTCCATCCACATACCACGGAATGTACATACATTATGTAGCAAAGCTAACTTTAGGTGCCTAAGTATATGCAATGCACTCGAGTCCATAATATTGTTCATGTACGGTACTAGGGCTGTGGATTACGCACAGTTAGTACGTACATAATACAGTACGTACTGTACGATGTACATTCCTTACCTGAACATAAGAATCTCGATCGTTTCTGTTTTGCTCATGAAAGAATCCAGCGGTGTGCATCATCTCGTGAATGATGGTTCCATGCTGAAAGCATCCGTCATCCAGCGACAGAAACTGTCTGCCTCCCGTTCTTCCCACGTGCGAGTAGCATCCACCGTCCGGCTTAATGTAGACGTAGTCTGTTTCGCCGGATCTGGGCGCGTACTCCACGCAAGTTCGATCCTGAAAGTCCTTGATGCCTTTGGCTATCAGGGCTCTCGATTTGCTCGAGTACTGATTGGACAGCTCGTAGGGTATGCGCCCGTTCGGCCACAGATTGTATCGATTTCTGACGGCGCTGCGTTGCACGAAAGCCGATCGGCTCATCCCCGTGTCTTCGTATTGGCGATCGAAATTACTGATAAAGTCGTGGATGGTCCACTGGTTCAGACCTGAGCGTAAAGGGAGACGACACGGCACAGTCAAAGAAATTGACAAATACGTAAATAGGCCTACAGAAACGGAAAAACAGAAACAAAACAGAAACAATAATAGTGCGAACTGCGTGCTAGCGCTATGCGTACTGTACGTACAGACACTTTGATACCTCCTTTGATACCTTTGATGTCTCCTTCGAATAAATCCATTCGAACGATTCTGTCTTCATGCAACGGCTCCTCATAACGACGACTGCTCGCTGCTCTTTGAAAATCGCTGAATTTCAGCCGAACCGGATAATCTGGCTTACTTCTGTCCACGTATGAACTGAACGCAGCTGCCACCGAGTTCGTAAGCACGAGCCATAGAACAGCTGCGCTTTGCAAATTATTGATGTAATAAGCTCGATGATGGCAGATGATCCGCGATGTCATTTTGCGCAAATGCGTAAAGCAAGTCAGTCATCGACGGTCATTGTTTTTCTTTCATCCCTTTACATCGACTTGAAAAGAAAGAACTGCCTGCAGGATTGTTAGGGTATACTTCGGCGAGTAGAGACGCTGTTTTTTTCGACGGCTACCTGGCAGTGACACACTTGAAACAGTGTGCCCTCTTCAGTGGTGTCAAGTGGTACAAGTGTACAAGGGAGGAATGCGAATTAGCTGAACGTTGCTATGTGAATATGTGACGTAAAGTGGACGATGAAACGGAAACGACTGCTGTCTAATAAAGACGCCCGCACACTTTCACATACTACACCTCCGATGAATTCTTTTTAGAGTACTGCTACTGCAGTAACTGGAACTGGTACAGTACTGTAGATATTGTATGTACAGTACACATAATGTTCGTGTTACTGTCATGTCATCCTTGTGGGTGTTATTCTTTGTCGCACTGCACTGTTATATGTATAGTTGTGCACAACACAGTACCATCCATCGTGGGCTCAATTGGCATTGCCAGCGGCTGCTTGCCATCTCAGCACAGTACATAACCTACGTACTGTACATAGGACGGTTGCTTTGGTTTGGCCTTGGTTGGACCGCGGCTGTTCCGGATATTCCACTATTTTTCTTCTCACTCCGACGACACAAGAAATCAACATCAATTAGCCGCTCTGTACATTGCGGAATAATCCATGCTATGCACGTACGTAAGGTGTGCAGATTTTTGTACTGTACGTACGTGTATGGTGCCAATTTTCCACACTTTACGCAGAGGAAGTACAGTTTATATTTCATACGTACGAAACTGTTTACAAGCTTCGGAACGTACGTACAGTACATACATACATAGGTTGAGGTCAACAACAACAACTCAATCAAACTCAGTCACACACGTACAATATAAAGATAAGCTTCGGACAAACAGTAAAGCAAACGGACCCGTATGAAGGTGTCATCGTGTACGTATACGGATTTAGTGCGTGCTTGCAGGTCGCATACGCACGGTTTTTACTGTAGTCATGTAGGGTACGCTGGGGTAAACCTGGCCATGGGAAAATCTGACCACCTGTTTCAGGCTGCTTTTATCTCAGCAAGTAATGGATCGATTGAGACAAATATTACATCAATCGATGCCTTGAACTCTCCTCTTTCAAATGAAGTATTTGATTGATTCATCATTTGCTGAACGGAACAGCAAGTTGAAAGGAGCGTACAGTAGGTGGTCGGGTTTACCCCATGGCCGGGTTTACCCCACAGTTCCCCATAACCATAACCTACAACATAACATATCCTGCTACAAAGCAAGCATTTGGGATGGCGTCTTCTAAATCTGAACAGGAACCGCTGATTATCGAAGTTGAAAAAAGGTTTGAATTATCGGCTCGGCCTGTACATAGGCTACTATTGCTTTAATCCAGAAGTAGCAAAAATAACCAGACGATAGAGTGAGCAACAATAGGCCTACAAACTTGATCCCACCCAGGACGATTATGGACATGGAGAAAAGAACTACACGTCCTGGTCCCATACGCGCAGCGTTCGCTTCGTTATTCAAGCTGCTATTCTGAATATTTTGACCCATAAACCGTGTGCCCTATTGTATTCACCAATTCTATTCAGATTATCAGGATATAGGTATTCAATTCACAATGCAGTATGTTAGTGGCACATCACGTATAGGTGTTACGTAAGGTACCGCTAGAAAAATTCAGAAGCTTAGGATTTATTTTGTATCCAATCCCATTTCACATCCCTGAATTAGATATTTGAGCTTGGTACCCACGTGTTTATGGCTTTGCTAAGAGATCTCCAATGGTCACACCCGG
>JASAMW010007155.1:0-12843 GCA_030247985.1 Epsilonema sp. ZAB3_2
ACATTTTTGCGCGGGTAGAAATTACTGTATTTGCGTTGAATGGCACATCTGGAAGTTTTAGGGCCATCTGTCGGGTGGGGGTATGTTGGGGGCTAAAATCTGGGGGCTGCTGCATACCCAGGAAAAAATTTTTTCTGACATACCCCATTCCAGCATACCCCAAAAAGAAATAGTGTGTAACGTACCCCCAAAAAACACCAACATACCCCAAAATTTTATTGAAATGGGGGTATGTTGACGCTAATATGGGGGTATGTTGGGGTTGTGTGAGCAGAAAATCATAGACTGGGGATACGCGTGGGGGTATGTTGATTTTATTTTTTGGGGGTGTTTTTGGGGTATTTTTGCATTTTTCAAAATGGGGGTTATGCGTGGGGTTATGTGTGGGGGTGGGTGGGGGTGTGCTGAACATACCCCCAGCTGACCCCAGGCCGATGTCTGCTTCAAAGTTGATCCAAAATTTCGTCAAATCAACGAAAGCGCCGTATTCCAAGTATGTATAAGTACCTACATACTTGTTTGGCTGCCGCACACAGTGCCAGCCACGGTGTCGCGTAGACTTCGGGACAGCTCGAGGAAGTTGTGAATCTGGAAGATGCGATGGTTGTCCTGCGCGATGTTCACCAGCTCTTGGTCGAAGATATTCGCAGTTATGCCGACCGCGTAGAGTTGGACGCCTTTGTTTCGCATGGCTCGCGCGGGAAACAGGGGGGAGCCGCCATCGTTGGTGCTATGTACGTACAACAGGGACACAGTATGTTCAGTATACATGACTACGTATGTACTATACAGGGACAACAGGCCAACAGGATCATACTTTCAGGACACTTAACCCTCTTCGTACCCCCAGGCGACCGCCTGACCGTAGCCACCCGGCAAACCCCGTCCGTGGACGGTGCAAACCCCCTCCGGAGAGGGGTGGAAAAACAAAACCCGTCTACGGACGGGGTTTGCCTGGTGGCTACGGACAGGCGGACGCCTGGGATTACGAAGGGGGTTAAACTAAGTTCAGCTTCTTCGGGAAGTAAAGTATTGAGGCACTTTTATGTACATAACGTAACACGTTACGTCAAACGTCAAACGTCAAACCTAGAGTACGTACTTTCCGTCAGCAAGAACCACCACTACTTGATGCGCATTGGCCCTTGTTCCCTTGGAAGCAGTCAACATTTGCTCATTTACAACTCGTAGCGCACTGGAAGAACAAAGGCACCTCCATCCTTCAACACGCATTTCTTTCAAACAAAAAACCCAGGACGAATGGATGTATGTATGCATGTGCATGTGTATACAGTACCTTCCAGTGGCGGTAGCTCCAGCCAGGTATTTCATGCCATCAATGTCCGTACCTGGTTCAAGTTATGCCTATTGCTCCCCTGGTACCCTATATACCATACGATTATAAAATGCTTGCATATTATGTTTGTTACCCTGAGCAACTGGAACGTTTGAGCTGTCAAGTGTGTACTGTTCATATTCAGCTTGCGTAAGCTTTTCAGAGCTGCAACAGCACAGTACATTGTACGTAGTTAGGACGAACTGAAATCGCCAAAATCGAGCATAGACCATTTGGGCAAAGCTAAACCTCTCAAACGCCCGATAAATCAAAGTGGTAGAAATATGCACGTGACAAAGGCGATGAAAATGCGCATCGGGCGTTCAAGGGTCGTGGGGTGTCGGTGGTATAGCGTTGCCAAATAAATAAATGTCTACGCACGTTTCGGCGCATTATATTAATGTTCCGTAGATAGCCCCATGGGGCTAATACAAATGGTAGGGACCGGGTAGGGGGGCTATACACGAGAGGGGGTTATACACGAGGGGGGCTACACGAGGGGCATTTTTCACTTGTACCAAAAGTAAGGTTTTTTGACCTCCTGAACTCCTTGATGGTGGTTATTTGGCACGTTTTCAAGCTTCAATCATCAAAAAATGCAGCTTTCTACTTACAAAATTGTGAAATTATTGCTACAAGAAATTTTTCTCGAAGAGATGTCACTGGCAAAATGATCAGAACTGTTCCAAATGATGTGCGGATGAACTCCTATGCATCAAAACACCTCAAAAACGCTGTTTTTAGCGCGAAAACACTTGATTTCCCTTGCTTTTCGCGGTTCGCAATAGGGGGCTATACACGAGGGCAAATGACGTTAGTGGCCGATTTGGGGGCTATACACGAGGGGGCTATATACGGAACATTACAGTATAAGGAAATCTGCGATATCTCGACACAGAGCGCACGTAAAGCGCAAGCGGTTTTCTTATTGTCAATCCCGCTAAAAGTTAGCCGTGGAGTTTTTAACCGCTTTGCTCTACGTTGGCTGGATCCTGAACTATTTTTAGTGTGTGATACAGAGTGAGCCAAACGTACTAATATGGCTCGACACGCGCAACGGCATGGATACGGATAGTCGCTATTGCCCCGCCAGAGCGTTCTTCCTTCCAATGTGAATATGAATACTTACCGACTAAGCAGGCGAGTCCCTTATCGGTCACGGGTATTTCGGCAGAGGTCGAGCATTTGCAGCTTGCTGAGGTGTTCCGCGATAAGCTGTAGGCCGGCGTCCCCGAACTGCGTGGACCAGAGGTTCAGGTAGCGCAGGCCAGGGAGCTTGATCAGACAGTCGGCGCACTGGGAGGTCACCGCCGTGAAGGCCAGCGACAGCCACTCCAGGTTCCCGAAGCATCCGCTGCTCAGAAGCACCGCCAGAATCTACATCCGTCGACCAGGACAGCAGCGTCAGCTTACGCGGACCGCCCTTCTGCTGCTGCAACAGGCAACACACACCGCATCGAGCAACGTGACAGGAATGGGGGGGGCGGGGGGGGCAAATTGCTGCTAAGAGCAGTAGGGCGCTGTGAGGTAAACACGAACACCTACCAGTAGTACATCTCAGCAACCATACAACCGATTGCGACAAGTAACCTCAATCGATTCCTTGAACTCTCCTAGCTTTCAAATGACAGTTACATGTTCATCATTTACTGAAGCGGCAAGTTCACCGGGTTTTTTCCATAGCCGGGTTTACCCCCACAGCACCCCCATATTTAGTATGATGCAGATAAAATAAATCATTTTCTCGAGTCGCATTTTTTTATGAATGCAAGGCTATTTCATTGTGTAACTTTGCGCGAGAAAGTCTTCCCGCATTCTCTCTGTGGACCAATTGCTAGTCAAGTGAACGTAGAATGCGTACCAATTCTCTGAGAGCAATCTGTCTGTCGCACAGCGCGGCGTAGTTTCGTTTCCCGGCGTCCGTGGATTGCAGAGCCGTGATCATCTGCACCTTCAGATCCTCACCCTCCAATACTTCGAACTCCAGCATGTACGCCAAAGCCTACAACAACACAACATACATATACGTACATATAATACGTTGAAGTCCAAAAGCCAAACATGATGTTCCTGCGCGGACGTATGCAGACATCGGCACCGTTTCCAGGGTGGCGGTCTGTCTGTGGGGTTAATGCTGGAGCAGAAAAGAGGGGCTGCCGCATACCCCCTTCCAGCATAGCCCCAAAGAGAAATAGTCTGGAACATACATACCCCCAAAAAACATTAACATACCCCCAAATTTCACTGAAATGAGGGTACCGTATTTACCCATGCATAGCCCCATGCAAAAATTTAAAGGTGCTATATGGGGCTTGCATAGGGGGGGGGGGGGGGTTTATGCATAGGGGGGGGGGGGGCGATGCATGGGACATTTTTTATGTTTTTAAGAGGGTGCGCAGAGGCATATTTTTTAGGTCAAAAGCACATGTTTTAGGGCATAATTGAGGTCAAAACAGGGTTATTCTAGTACAATACACCCCAAGCAGGCTTATAGGCATCTTAGCTTGGTGTGGGAGTGGCTATGGGTAGCTTGTGACCAGCTTATGTAGTTAGGTTCAGGTACTGTACAGTACATATGGGGCTATGCATAGGGGGGGGGGGGGCTATGCATAGGGGGCGGGGGCTATGCATGTGACATTTTTTATGTTTTGAGCGGTGCACAGAGGCATATTCTTTAGGTCAAAAGCACATGTTTTAGGGCATAATTGAGGTCAAAACAGGGTTATTTAGTACAATACACCCCAAGCAGGCTTATAGGCATCTTAGCTTGGTGTGGGAGTGGCTATGGTTAGCTTATGACCAGCTTACATATGTAGGTTCAGGTACTCTACAGTACATATGGGGCTATGCATGGGGGGGGGGGGGCGCTATGCATAGGGCATTTTTTATGTTTTGCCAATATGGGGCTATGCATAGGGGGGCTATTGGTGGGTGTGCGTAGGGGGCCTATCGTGGGTCAATACGGTATGTTGGAGCCGATGTGGAATACATCATACCTCCATAGCAGCCTCCTCCAGTGGCCAATCGCAGCAGTCCGCCTCCTCGTCCGCTGACCAATTAGCGGCAGCCGTGGGTGTGGGCGCAGAGGGGGAGGCGGCTGGATGCCTGTCTCCGCCTCCTCCCGTGCAGCAGAGCGCGCAGGGATTGGACGAACAGATGGCCTGCTTCTGCACCGCTCTCGAAGCCATGTACGTACGTACGTACTTCATGAGTGCACATCGTGATCGTTAAGGAAAAGTTGCCAGATGTGCCAGGGAATCGAACCTAGGACCTCTCGCTACTTCCAGGCGAGCGCCTTAGCCATTTGACTACACACACACACCTAGATGACCTCAGTCACACAATTTCCCCTATTGATCATACTTAGTACGTACAATTGTACAGATGCGTGGGTGTATGTACGGTATGTCACATAGCCTGTATCCTAAAAGAGTTTATGTGTTGGATGTCCCTGTTTACATTTATGCAGGCGCATCATTTTGATATAACGAAGTGCTCTCGGCGTACGTGCGGCGTATCTTATATGGGTGGTGACTGACTGTCCGTGCCTTTTTTACGTGCGTCGAGTCACGAACACGCCTAGCGTACGCCCAGCGCTTGTCGTCGTTGACATGAATTCAAGCCTGTGTGTTTTTCGCATACTGTACGTCCATTCTGTTTTGTGTGCAGATGCGATTACGAAGGAGCTGTGGCGCTCCCATCTGGCCAGCATTCTGCAGCCGCTGCCCTTCCCTGAGGCCTCCTTCGCGCATCCCCTCTTCTCGCCGCCTCGCTTCGGCCCAGTTTTCACCAGCTTCAGCCGGGGATGCGCGCTGCCAAATTCATCAGACCGTCCTGGGCATCCGGGAGGGCAAGGAGGGATGGTTCCACCTGGTCTGCCCCGGCGGCCCTGTCTGCGTAGATGACGGCGAATTGTTCTCGAAGATGGTGAGTAGCGCGTTACACCACGTGAGTAAACTCACGGTGAATTCACCGGTGAGTTTGAACTTCGAGTTTCATTCTTCGTGTAGAGCATTCTCACTTGCTCCCAAGCGCAAAATTTTTCTCACGTGTTCACATGTGGTGAGTTTCAAACTCCCTGTGAATTCACCGGCCTCCCTATGCTTCATCACATACTTATGGGGAGTTCTCCGTACTCACCACGTTTTTGGCGCACTAGTGAGTTGAGTTGCCAACAAGCTGGAATAGTGGTGTACGTACTGATCAACCAGGAACACCGCATGCGAAGTGAATACAAAGGAGAGGAACCCCCTAAATAGTCGTCATTCATTTTTCGCCTTTGCCTTGTTCATTCACATGCCGTGTCCGTTTTATCTGTACGAACAGTAGTTGTTTTCGTTCAGTCAGTTGGCCGTACACGATGGTACACGCGGCGTGTTGCGGCTGGTAATACAATCATATATGCTAGTTGTTTTGCAAGTAGCATAATGTCTGTACGGCTGCCTTTCGGCTGATGTGGAATGGTCTTTCTTTGTTTAGCTGGAAACCCTGCTACGATGCTGTTGCAAACGTAAGCGCTTTCTTCAGTCGCTCGAGCGGAATGCTTGGGCCCTTTACAATTGCTGGCTCTTGGGGAAAAGGAGGCTGATATGGAGGTAATTATGTATCCCACATTGGCTTCAACATACCGTATTTACCCATGCATAGCCCCCCTATATGAATAGCCCCCCTATGCATAGCCCCCCTATGCATAGCCCTATATTGGCAAAACATAAAAAATGCCCTATGCATAGCCCCCCCCCCCCGGTGGATAGCCCCATATGTACTGTATGGTACCTGAACCTACCAATGTAAGCTGGAAATAAAGCTACCCACAGCCACTCCAACACAAGCTAAGACGCCTATAAGCCTGCTTGGGGTGTATTGTACTAGAATAAGCCTGTTTTGACCTCGATTATGCCCTAAAACATGTGCTTTTGACCTAAAAAATATGCCTCTGTGCACCTCTCAAATACATAAAATATGTCCCATGCAAAGCCCCCCCCCCCCCCCCCTATGCATAGCCCCCCCCCCCCCCTATGCATAGCCCCATATGTACTGTACAGTACCTGAACCTAACTACATAAGCTGGTCACAAGCTACCCATAGCCACTCCCACACCAAGCTAAGATGCCTATAAGCCTGCTTGGGGGTGTATTGTACTAGAATAACCCTGTTTTGACCTCAATTATGCCCTAAAACATGTGCTTTTGACCTAAAAAATATGCCTCTGTGCACCTCTCAAAAACATAAAAAATGTCCCATGCATAGCCCCCCCCCCCCCTATGCATAAACCCCCCCCCCCCCTATGAATAGACCCCTACAGGACCTCACAATTTTAGCATGGGGCTATGCATGGGTAAATACGGTACCCTCATTTCAGTGAAATTTGGGGGTATGTTAATGTTTTTTTGGGGGTATGTATGTTCCAGACTATTTCTTTTTGGGGGTATGCTGGAAGGGGGTATGCGGCAGCCCCCTCTTTTCTGCTCCAACATAACCCCACTGACAGACCCCCACCCTGGAAACCGTGCCGATGTCTGCATACGTCCGCGCAGGAACATCATGTTTGGCTTTTGCACTTCAACGTATTATATGTACGTATATGTATGTTGTGTTGTTGTAGGCTTTGGCGTACATGCTGGAGTTCGAAGTATTGGAGGGTGAGGATCTGAAGGTGCAGATGATCACGGCTCTGCAATCCACGGACGCCGGGAAACGAAACTACGCCGCGCTGTGCGACAGACAGATTGCTCTCAGAGAATTGGTACGCATTCTACGTTCACTTGACTAGCAATTGGTCCACAGAGAGAATGCGGAAGACTTTCTCGCGCAAAGTTACACAATGAAATAGCCTTGCATTCATAAAAAAATGCGACTCGAGAGTTTATTTTATTTGCATCATACTAAATATGGGGGTGCTGTGGGGGGTAAACCCGGCTATGGAAAAAACCCGGTGAACTTGCCGCTTCAGTAAATGATGAACATGTAACTGTCATTTGAAAGCTAGGAGAGTTCAAGGAATCGATTGAGGTTACTTGTCGCAATCGGTTGTATGGTTGCTGAGATGTACTACGGTAGGTGTCCGGGTTTACCCCACAGTGCCCTACTGCTCTTAGCAGCAATTTGCCCCCCCCCCCCCATTCCTGTCACGTTGCTTGATGCGGTGTGTGTTGCCTGTTGCAGCAGCAGAAGGGCGGTCCGCGTAAGCTGACGCTGCCGTCCCGGTCGACGGACGGAGATCTGGCGGTGCTTCTGAGCAGCGGATGCTTCGGGAACCTGGAGTGGCTGTCGCTGGCCTTCACGGCGGTGACCTCCCAGTGCGCCGACTGTCTGATCAAGCTCCCCGGCCTGCGCTACCTGAACCTCTGGTCCACGCAGTTCGGGGACGCCGGCCTACAGCTCATCGCGGAACACCTCAGCAAGCTGCAAGTGCTCAACCTCTGCGAAACACCCGTGACTGATAAGGGACTCGCCTGCTTAGTCGGTAAGTATTCATATTCACATTGGAAGAAGAACGCTCTGGCGGGGCAGTGACTATCCGTATCCATGCCGTTGCGCGTGTCGAGCCATATTAGTACGTTTGGCTCACTCTGTATCACACACTAAAAATAGTTCAGGATCCAGCCAACGTAGAGCAAAGCGGTTAAAAACTCCACGGCTAACTTTTAGCGGGATTGACAATAAGAAAACCGCTTGCGTCTACGTGCGCTCTGTGTCGAGATATCGCAGATTTCCTTATACTGTAATGTTCCGTATATAGCCCCCTCGTGTATAGCCCCCAAATCGGCCACTAACGTCATTTGCCCTCGTGTATAGCCCCCTATTGCGAACCGCGAAAAGCAAGGGAAATCAAGTGTTTTTGCGCTAAAAACAGCGTTTTTGAGGTGTTTTGATGCATAGGAGTTCATCTGCACATCATTTGGAACAGTTCTGATCATTTTGCCAGTGACATCTCTTCGAGAGAAATTTTTTGTAGCAATAATTTCACAATTTTGTAAGTAGAAAGCTGCATTTTTTGATGATTGAAGCTTGAAAACGTGCCAAATAACCACCATCAAGGAGTTCAGGAGGTCAAAAAACCTTACTTTTGGTACAAGTGAAAAATGCCCTCGTGTAGCCCCCCTCGTGTATAACCCCCTCTCGTGTATAGCCCCCCTAATCGGTGCTTACCATTTGTATAGCCCCATGGGGCTATCTACGGAACATTACAGTATGCTGAAACGTGCGTAGACATTCATTGATTTGGCAACGCTATACCACGACACCCCACGACCCTTGAACGCCCGATGCGCATTTTCATCGCCTTTGTCACGTGCATATTTCTACCACTTTGATTTATCGGGCGTTTGAGAGGTTTAGCTTTGCCCAAATGGTCTACGCTCATTTTGGCGATTTCAGTTCGTCCTAACTACGTACAATGTACTGTGCTGTTGCAGCTCTGAAAAGCTTACGCAAGCTGAATATGAACAGTACACACTTGACAGCTCAAACGTTCCAGTTGCTCAGGGTAACAAACATAATATGCAGCATTTTATAATCGTATGGTATATAGGGTACCATGGGGGAAAGTCGGCCACCTAATCAGATCTCAGGAACCAGTGCATGAAACAAAGCAAGTAATATACCAAAAGATAGGTCTTTTGAAGCTGAGTTTATGGTGCCAAGTGCGACTGCATTGCTAAACTTATTTAGAGAGTTATGGCGCTTTTTATCCTGGGGGGTAAAGTCGGCCACTGGGGGTAAAGTCGGCCACCTAAGAAAAAAGTGTATTTTGAGACTCCCAGGGCGAATATCAGGGTGCGGTCAGTTGCAACAGAAGCAGAACAGTCTGCCAAATGCATCGGCCAGCCAAATAGCCAGTCAATTCGCTCTAACTAACAGGTGGATGGGCGTGAATGAAAGAATTTCGCTGCCAGTACAGTGTTGGAGTTGCCTTCAGTACTGGGGGTAAAGTCGGCCACCTATGAATCCAGTACTGGGGGGTAAAGTCGGCCAGCTGTAAGAACTAACTTGATTCTCAAGCATATTTTTGAGACTGTCAGGGCAAATTTCGGGCTGTGCCCTGTGGCAAGAGAAGCAGAATAAGTTGCCAAACTGGATGAGCTAACTAATTGCTAAAAATCAGCTGAAACTAGGAAGAATTTCGCTGACGTTGCAATGTTGCAGTTTCCTTCAGTACTGGGGGGTAAAGTCGGCCGGCCGACTTTTCCCATCCTTCAGTACAGGCGTTAGGTGGCCGAAATTACCCCACTAAGTACTGAAATTGTTTTTTGCTATATCTCCAGTACCAGTGGGGCGATTTGGTTGAAACTTCGCCTGGAGTTAGGGTACGATGCCCCCTTGCCCTCCACATACCGGATGTTTATTTATAACATACAGGGTGTTTTTGCGCACTGTCTAAAGTTTGGTCATTTTTGCCCTCTTTTTGAAAAACATAACCCGTGAGCTTGATGTTTCAGCGAATGGTGAACCCAATAGCTCATTTGAAAGAGGAAAGTTCAAGGAATCGATTGATATCCTACTTATCTCAATCGGTCGCATGGTTGCCGAGATATAATGCCTTGAAGCTTAGGTGGCCGAAATTTCCCGTGGCCGACTTTCCCCCATGGTACCCTAGCTCAAGAGTTAGGTACTATTGACTAGTTGCGCTAAGAATCCTGGGTGGTCGCGAGCTGACCCGCTCTGCATTTCACTTTTTCAGTTCATTTTTCCCTCCTTTACCGATCAAAAATGCACCGAAAAAGTGTAATACAGAGCGACTCAGCTCGAGACCACCCATAATTTCTTGATTAGCGCAACTGGTCCATAGATAGTTTATGCACTTGTTACCAAAGACAAACACGGGCATTTTTTCTTTCTACTGTGGTTGAAGATGCCGTGATTGATTATATCATTGTGTCTTTTGTAGGAAAAGTTGCCAGCCCTGCAAGAAGTAGACGTGCGCTACACTGAAGCATGGTGCGCGGAGAAAGCTCTGCTCTAAATCTGCACCACTTCCTTCCTATGATATGCGCTGCTGCGTCATGGATGATGTAAACTGTAGATATCTCCCTAATCCTGCTCGGCCATTTATTGTGGTGTAGGGTACTGTGGGGTAAACCCGGACACCCAAGCTTTTCTGAACTTTCCGCTTCAGCAAATGATGAACGTGGTAGCTCGTTTGAAAGAGGAGAGTTCAAGGAATGGATTGGTAGAATACTTGTCTCAATCGGTCTTATGGTTGCTGAGATATACTAGGTGTCCGGTTTACCCCGTGTCCGGATTTATCCCACAGTACCCTACTGGACGGAATCATAGGGCTTTTTTTATCGCGGTCGTCTCTCACTTGCATATGATGCCATATGCCATTTGTGGTGATAAGCGCTACATTGGTAATGAATGTACGCATGCGTACAATAAAGCCACTTGGTCTGTATGGTCTTTGATTTGGTGTGTTTTATTGTGAATATTCAAAGCAAACTTACATATGGCTGTGGATGTAAAGTGTAGGTGAGGTACTGCGTACTGTTCATGTTGTAAGTTTTATTGTATTGTAGCAGTTAGCAACAGTCAATGTGCGTGCTTGCGCACATAATAGCAAGCAATCTTTATTTACTACTGTACACGTATTACTTTTACGAACAAAAATAGGCCCAATATCTAGTTTAGTTTTAGCCGTAACGTAAGCAAGCTATTCCTCATAGAGGCATGCTTGGGCACTATTATCATGTGTGTGTTGCAGCGACGTTGTTACTTTCTGCATGCATACACGTTCGGTTAGCACGGCATAGGATAAAATACTAATGGCACACGGTACAATATGCATGTATGCATAGGTGCGGTAGCTATAATTTTTGTGGCATATTTCTTGTTTTTCCTTTTTTTTGATTCCATTTTACGCAGCCACTATTCAAGTGTCAACTCAATGTGTGTGTGATGATTTGATCTATGTACGTATGTTTTATGTTTCTATAGGACAGTGTTGCGGTACATAATTAACCCGTCCTCTATTTCGCAGGTCGCTGCGACCAAAATGCGACCCCAGACGACAAAATGGACAACGTGTCCAAAACGCTATGGTAACATTTTTGGAAAAATTGTTTGAAAAAATGCGACCAAAATGCGATCGCATGCGATACAAACGCTATACAAATGCTATAGTAATGCGATACAATTGCGATCGCATTTTTGTCGCACGAGGTCGCATTTTGGTCGCGGCGACCTGCGAAATAGAGGAGGGGTTAAAGTACTATGTACCGACCTACTATAGCTGATGTATGTTTTGACTTTTGCAATTTTTTACGTTGCATAACTTGTAGGTAATGCTTGGGTAGATTATTTATTCATTTTATCATGTCAATTTTGTGCTTTCTTCTATTGGTCGTGTAATTTGCGTGCTCTGCCATACTACCTACTGAACCATACCGTAATCATACGCACTTTATGATTGCTTTTTGTGATGCTATTGCTTCTATATTGCTCCTGGAATGAAGAAATGGAAATAAACAATTTTGTCTTGAAGAGTTTTTGAGTCAATTTTGAAGAAAGAAGTGTGGCAATCCCACAGCTATGTATACCTTGCGTTTTAGAGATGGGCTACGTATTGAACAGTCCAATATGTGCTCAGGCGGGCAGAGTAGCAATCAGTGCAGTGCACGTTCATGACATGCATACCAGGAGCCGTTCGTTTTGCTGGACCACAGTGCTTGTAGACCTACGTAATGCAGGACCTACGTACACAACAGCGGTCCACGCACTGTAGAAAGTACGGCTACGCGTATGTAGAGTTGCGAAAGGAGAGGCCCACCCATTTAGCAACTGTATGGTATACGCACGCGCCTTACTTTGTACATGTAGGTCCATCATTACGCAGAGGTCTACAAATGTACGGTGGTCCAGAAAACCGAATGCTTCCAGGATACTAGTATTCGTTTTCGTGGTGTACCAACATACATGTGAGCACAAGAGAAGCAGTTTGAAAGTTTGTACAAAGAGTGAGAGTTTGAGAAATTGAGCTGTGCAGTCAGATGGGGTCGTGCGCTAAGAGGGGCGTAATGCCGTACTGCGCTGCGTGTTCGACTCACGCACTGGCTGTCCAATTTTTCAAACTGCTTCTCTTGTGCTTACAATCATGTCCTGTGTTACTGTACGTGCTTGTTCGAGCTACAGAAGTCCGCTGCTCAAGAAAAAGCATGTCCGTGCTGACGCCGAGCCGCGGCCTCATCCAATCACAGCTGGCGGATGGCGACATTCGACCAATCATCGTGGACTTGTATGCGCAGGCGGACGGCTACTCGCTCACGTTTCCGGGTAAGAATTGCGTGGACAAATTGACGCGCAAATTCTCCTACTCCGAGCACGAATTTCTCGACTGCCTGGACCGCGCTGAAATCCCGCATTTCGTCGCCGATCTCCTAGAACTCTGTCCCTGTCCCGTGTACGTACGCGGTTGCGTGCTTGTGCAGGTTAGGGATCACAGGCACGGTGGAACGACGCCTATTTCCAGTATGACCCTTTTGCGGAGCAATACGAAAACTGACCAGTAA
>JASAMW010007156.1:0-20451 GCA_030247985.1 Epsilonema sp. ZAB3_2
AACCCGAGTGGGGCAGACTGGGAGGCAGAGGAGCCGACCTACGTGGTGGTTGATGAATACCATCAGACAGAAGGAGAAGAAGAGGAAGAAGATACGCTGGAAGTGACTGTTCATCTGGACGAAGAGCAGCAGACATCGGGGAGAATCGTGGAGAAGCGACACTACGTGGAAGAAGAGCTCTGATGATTCACTGGAGATGCCTGGACAGCCAGTGGCAGAACTTTGGCCAGACTCGGAGTCAGAGAAAGAGTGAATCGGAGACAAGAAGAATACCAGCAAAGAAGAGCAGAAGAAACTTTTGAAGAAAGAAGAGAAGATGAAGAAAGCATGACTATGACTTGAAGAAAGAAGACAGATGTCATGCGCAGGTGAAGAGATACTAGGTAGGTAGATTATAGGTAGGTTTGTGTTTGTGTCTAATTTTTATTTTTCAGCTTTCTCTCTTTGCCTGAGCCAGAATAGGTATGTACACTTCCCCATTTTCCCACGCTTTTTGGGTTTAGTGGTGACTTGTCAGGGGCCAAGTTAGGTCTGGTGGGGGGGGGGGGGGGGGAGTGTAAGGTATACGGTATTATGCGGTAATATGTATGCAGTAAACATAGGTCAACAGTTCAAAGGCGCGCGCGAGTGACCTCATTAGCATATTTAGACAATAACTTGAATGTCAGTAGAGAGCAGCCATCTTGGATGAAAACGTGTTCTTGGCTGCTCCGTGATTATGTATGTGTGTTCTACGTTTTGTGCTCAGCAGAAGACGGCGGTGCTTGTTTGTATTTTGTATTCTGTTATTTGGTATTGATTTGAAATACAATTCTAACCAATGAATCAATGGCTTCTGTGGGAAGATTGGTGAGAAGATTTGGCGAGAAGATTCTGTGGGGAAGCTTCTGTTGGTGACGATCATTGGTGAATCCTTGATCAGTCAAGCAGATAGGCTGAGATTAGCTTTTGTACTGCGTGAGCTTTCGGTAAGAGGCAGTACGTAGACGTATGATTTTCCTGAGGCTAGGATCGCTCAGAGCATGGGAACTTCAGTGAAAAATTCAGAGTCCGCTACACCACAAAAGAAAAAACGGGTCAAACGGTTCTGGGGAAAGTATAGATAGGACACCCCAGAATCCACAGCATGAGAATGCGAAAACGACTAGCACAACGAAAGTCAAGTGTCATACTGTACATACAATTGCAGGACTCTGAAATACGCGTGTATCCTACCTCGAATTTCCACGACATTATGGTCACCAATTTTGGCAGCTTCTGTTCCTAAAGAAAGAAAAAGAAAAGCAGTAGCATTTTGAGCGTAGTCAAGTAGATGCGTACAGTGTAGGTATCTAGGATTGTGCTACGGAGTAATATTGATCAGCCCCTTCTATTTTATCTCCTGTTTCAGGGTTAGGTACAGAAAGGACCAAAACTTTCCAAAGGATCCTGGACAAAATAAAGGGTAATATCCCATTATGCCGAATGATCTGTCGCGTTCTGCGGGGCCTGTCTCTTTATGCCGGAAATTCTGCCTCCTTATGCCGGACGCCAAAAAGTGTTGCGTTCTGCCGGATGTTGTCGCGATATGCCGGACCAGTCGTCTCGTTATGCCGGATCTAACCATTAAGCTTGTTGTCGCGATACGCCGGACCAGGCGCTCTCTTTCTGCCGGAAAAAATCTCGTTATGTCAAAGACAAAGACCTAGTTAGTTACCATGAATACAACAGCATCGATCGATGAACATACAGTACAGTATGTATGTAGGCCTATTAGTGTCTACTCTATGTAACGTAGGCGCTCTCAGGCTTAGGCGCTTAGGCTTCTGCATGAGGTTAGGCTTAGGCGCTTAGGCTTAACCAGAGGTTTAGGCTTGAGGGTGTATAAAAAAGCGAACTGAATTTTAAAATGTCGCAGCGAAATGACCAGCAACGAAAGTTCTCACGACTGGACTCTGCTTTCCAGCTGTCCACATGGACTGCCACACTTTGTGTTTGTGCACGTCGACAATTTTGAAATTTTTTCAAACTGTCCACACTGATTTGGAATGTTCTAGTCTATGGAGCTTTTCGAGCTCAGATATGTTTTTCTTCTATTCTTTTCTCGTACATCCTTGGTATGAATGAGTACATACGGAGTTTCTCTCTCAAACATTTGCGATATCCAGTTTGGACAATTTGAAAAAATCTCAAGCTGTTCACGACGGCTTGTACAAAGTGTGGCAGTTCGATCGATGAACACACAGTACAGTACGAATGTATCAGTACGTACGTATGTAATACGTATGTATGTACACAAGGAAAAGCTAGGCCTAGGCATAAAGCGACAAACTACCCGGCATAATAATACAGCATTCGGCATATCGCGACGCTCCGGCATAAAGACATTTTGTCCGGCATAACGCTACAAACCTTCCGGCATATCGCAACAACGTCCGGCACAACGAGACTCCGGCATATCGCGACAACGTACGGCCTATCGCGACAGAGCCCGGCATAACGCTACACCCGGCATAATGGCACACAATCAAAATAAAGGATCCATAATAGAGCTTATCTTACAGTCCATACTTCATATTTTCTGTGTTTTGGGGCTCCCATATCATATTATCCGACCCCTATGCTCTTCCAATCAATACTAAAGCCACAGAAAAGCCTTGGCAAGCAAAGCCTATCTGCACCTTCAAGGTGCCAGTGCAACCGCAAAAACAGAATTTTGACTACCCCTCTCATTGGCCAGTAATTTTAACAGGCTCCACAAAGCTAAGCTCAGCTGCATGGCATGAGTTTATCAGGAGATTGCTATCGATAGCAAAGAATCACTACTAGTACTTACAAAAATTATCAATGAGGAAAATTCTCTAACCGATAAAAAATTGAATCATGAACCTGATATGAACCCAAATAAAGCAGCAAAAAAATACTGGAAAGTTGAAGATGGCTGCGCGATATCATAAATATCAGTAAAACGCAACACTAAACACTCGCCGAAGGCGAGAAATTTTTGCAATGTCACTGTCTGAAACTGATAAGGAAACATGCTCAAAAAATTTATAAAGGATCCCTTGGTCAAATAGAGGGATATTAAAGGATATAAAGGATGCCTGTCTAAAAAAAAGGACTTTTAAAGGATATAAAGGATGAAAAGGATCTATACGAACCCTGCTGTTTGGCTCAGGTGCGAAGCTAGTAAATCAGTATTAATTCAGTATCAAAAAATGATCCTGCACCTTTCGTCTTTTTTTTCACCTTTGCAAACATGCTGCCCTGAATCGCTTCTGCTGCATAAGGATAAGTACAGTGAAAGGTGGCCGAAATTTCACCCCGCATTACACCTCATACACTAATATGTCGAATCTCCCTTACTTAACCAATTCGAAGACATTGCTCCTTCCAATGTGCATGGTTCGCGGGAAGATTCGTGAGCTATCTCCTAAAAACTCAATCGTATGTCAAAGCGCAGCCACCGAATACTATGCATAGCATGGTGCAATGTAGTACGTATACAGAGTAGAGTACCACAGTAATACCTGTTGATGATATGCGTATCCTCTTCGATCAAATTGTTTTCTCCTATCACAATCGGGCCTGCTTCCGCCAAAATGTGGGCCTTTGGATGAACAATAATGCCCGAACCTGAGAATAGAACAACAAACGTAGGCAAACTATATACGTAGCCTGGCCAGTAAGAGTTCGCTAATTAATGGCATTCAAACCTCGTTGAGAAGAAATAGATTCACAAATGTGGATTTCTGTCCATGCTTCGTGTACTTTATTATTTTAGCACAAATACATGCAAACTACACAGGACGACTTGTGTCCCATGTAGCGAACTCTCTCTGGTCAGACTATAGACGCCTTATGGCTCATTCACATTGGAAGGATATATGCGCTCGGCTTACGCCGGCCCATGCTACAGGCTGTCCACGCCATTAAGCTTACCAAATGAGATCTTTCCACTAAAACTGACGTCATTGCAAATGAGAGCGCCTTGTTCAACGCGTAATCTGAAGAAATAACAAAACGCACACGCACCTGAAACGACGCTATACATTGGAGTTCATTCACGTGTTACGTAAACGGTGAATTGGAAGGAGAAAGGGACTTTTGAGACAAAATGCTTTATCGTCCACATAATGTTGGAAAAAAGGACTGGGTTTGGTGATAATGCTGGTATACCAGCATAAATACAGTACGTTTGTGAATAGTGTCAATGGTAGGACAGAGGAATGCGAACTTACTTTGCCTTTTCATTTAACACTGAACCCATAATCAATTTTTTCGGACAACCGTTTTCCTCCGAATAAATATGTAGCCGTGGAATAAGAATGAAATGACTGTTTGTTCTTCTTTGTTGGCTTGTTCCTTAGGCTTAGCTGTATCTATAATACTTCTCGCTTCCTTGTATGTTTCCAATCCCAATGTTCCCTTTTCCCTTTCTTCTTTTTTCTTTTCTTTTCTTTTTTCTGCTTTACTTTTGGGGTTTACGTAAAATAGTTCCTTATGTACTAGCGCACTTTCGAATTATTGTCGTCCTTCTCGCTCCGTGGCACTCAGGTAGGGCATTTTTCTCTTTTTTTGCGGAGTAGCCGGTCGAAAAAAAAAAAAAAATAAAAAAAAAATATAAAAAAAAAAAAAATTTTTTTTTTTTTTTTTTTTTTTTTTTTTTTTTTTTTTTTTTTTTTATTTAATAAATTTATTTTTTTTTTTTTTTATAAAATTTTTTTTTTTTTTTTTTTTTATTTTATAATTAAAAATTTAAAAAAAAAAAAAAAAAAAAATAAAAAAAAAAAAAAAAAAAAACGACACCGACTCCTAAGGTGGAGATAAAGTCGAATCCCTTGGCAACCTGGGTAATCGTTCTACTAGTCATAGCTGCCATCTTCCTCGTCCTCACCATTGCGGGCGTCGTCGTATGCGTCATTTGGTGCTGCGTGGACTCCCGCAGAAAGCGACGACCACCGCCTGTTGTCATAGTCAAGAAACAAAGACCTAGATCACCGACGAGAGAGCGCAACGCTGCAGATGGAAAAGAGTCAGAGCTTCGTCACAAAGACGCATCGTCGGTATCTGAAGAAGGGATAGAAAAAGGAAACAGCAGCCAGACCAATCCTCATCAGATCAATCTGTCCGCCGCCAAAAGAAGAAGGGCCGAAACTAGTGTGTCAACTGTCAAGTGACGGGATACATCACTGTACGCGTACATGTACCAACTGTAGCAGAAATTTCGCCTGTCTGTAATGTGCCTATACTGCCAGAATGCCATGTGCACTCGCACTGCTGTCACACTCATCATTTACGAATCTGCGCAAACCGAGAAAAAGATACATACTATCTCTTGCGACAAATTTGTGCTACGTACGTAGCAAACTAGCAAGTTATGCATGACGCAGTATGCATGCACGGTCGGTGTCGCATTGTGATGAAATCGCATATTTTCAGATTTCTCTTTTTCTCCAGTTGTTGGAGGCGGTCGGCTTTTTTTCTGCTCTTGGTTTTCTCCTTTTTCTGCAAGTGCTTCTCTGCACTATTTTCTACTCACCATCACCATCAAGATGCAGCCGCTGGCTAACCTGCTTTTACTGCCTTTCTTTTTCCTGCTTCTCGAAGTCAGCTTCGCCGGCTTCTACGTTAACATCGACGACGGCAAGAAGATGTCAGTCTCGCGGGCTGGCCATTTTTCTCATCGTCCTTGGAGTAGTGGTGGTAATCGTTGTCGTCGCCGCTGCCATTCTTTGCTTGCTGCTGCATGGGCGTTCTCTGTTTCAAGCGCAGGAACAAAGGAGGTTCAAAATTTCTAAAGCAAGAAAGGAACAGTCATCGCTACGGGACCAGCAGTTTACCATCCTCCACCCCCTCCCCCTCCGCCACCCCTCCGATGTTCACTCCTCCACCAGAAGGGATAGCAGCACCTCCGCCAATGTATCCTCCGCCTCGCGAGGCGGCACGACTACCCCTCCATACCCACACCGGTCCAGATCTCGCTCCTCCTCCGTATCCGTGTCAGTGCACAGCGGCGGCCACCAGCGAAGAAATAAGTGCCATATCCGGACTAATGAAACAAGACTGAATGCAAAAAGGTTAAATAGTACTCGCCAAGTTCTGACCAGTGTGTTATAAGTAAAACTCTCTTTTTTGAGACTCGGCATTCTGGGCATGAGAGAGTGTTGTTTTGGATATTAGTCACAGTAGAAGGCGGGACGCGGGAACGCGCCCGGCGTAATATACCTAACCTGTGCCCTGCGCATCCATGGCTGCCTCGATGCCTTTACGTGTATCGATGTCGAGCCACGGCACGGACACACGGCCGAGCACATGTCTCCGATGTGAATGGGCCAACATCGTTTAGTCATATATTGATATCGACAGTTCACGTTGAACAACACACAACAGTATCAAAAATCCATAATTTTGGTTTTAGGCATTATGGTTTTAAAAATGATGTGCTGCTGCTGGCTTCGGCTTATACGAATAGTTAGTGCGTGCGTGCTCGCGCTTGCTTGTTTGTCCTAAAGCAGAATTATGCATTTTTGACAACATTTGCATGCAAAAGAGAATACTGTCACTGTTCATTTTAGTCTACACCTGAAGACAAGATCAATCAGAAGATCAACCCGAAGAGGAAACTTCCAGGTGTATCTGGCTCTGTCGATCGGGAAATATACATTGCATAAATTGCTGAAATCTTGATAGGTGATCGAGTTGACGGGGCGTCCATCTTTCTGAAACAAAAGTCACGACAGGGAAATTTCGGGCTGTTTAAAGGGCGGATGCGGCATAAATCCACATTTTCCCGCCCTTTACAGTGCCCTTTACCTGCAGAATGAGGTGTTCATCTCATGTTAGGTATACGGTAGCCTACCTGTGCACCTGTACCTGTGCAAACTTTCCGAAAGCTTCTTCAGCCTTATGCGGATCCAACCCGTACATCATCATCACCTTTACGTACTCGGCGCAATCAATCAAATTGTCACCTGAAGCACACGCAACGAACAAAATTATTGGCTGTGTACTGTAGCCATATCAACACAATAAAAGATTAGAGAAGACCGGATTACGAAAAGATCTTCTCTGATCTTATGCACATTTGTGCGGTGATATGGATTTTGATCAGGCACGACCACGCATTGAATGGCTCATTCAGTACGCGCTTTTACAATGCAAAAGCATAGCCTATAGGTCAATTGATGTCGTACCGGAAGTGTCCAACAGCTTGAATATGTTTTTCAGATAGGTGTCCTGCCAGGCCGGGTACTGCTTCTTATCCAGGCAGGCCTTCCACATTTCGTGCCATTCGTAGAGACTAGAAAAAAAGAATAAACCGTCTGCGAGAATATAGGGTGTATCAGAAATAAACTCACCGGATGTTTGTGCGTATAACTCCACAACGGAGAGTCATTTTTCACTACGGTCTTTTGCAGTATGCAGCCAAGGCTTCAACGTTTGTGAAGGCAAAATATCAACTTTCTAGGCCAACAGGAAGCGGCTCAAAACAGCTCAAGAAGGCTGACCTCAGAAATTGAGGGGATTTGCCCACAATTCTACTATAATGGAGAGCATATTCTGTCATCCCAAAGCTAATTACGTTTTCAAAACATGTTCAATATCCTACGCAGGATGCGGCAGAACCAAAGCTGCTGCGGTGGTATGAAGACAAATTGAAACACTCCGCTGTGGAGTGCTAACTTTGCTTTTAATCCAGGTTTTGCCCCCATAGTGAGAAAAAACGTAAAATTCAGCGTCAGAAAGTTTGAGCCTTCATAACTTCCTTGGTAGAGGGACTAGGGGGCTGAAATTTTGCCTTCATAAGAGTTGAAGACTTCGCTACAAAATACAAAAGAGCGTACTGAAATTCAATGCTCCGTTGAGGAATGGGAAGCACAAACACCCGTGAGTTTATTCTGATACACCCTGTACAATAGAGGGAAACCCGACCCGACCCATTCCGAGAATGCCCACCCCCTCCCCCCCCCCCCCCCCCCTCCCAAGGGTCCTTACCAATAAGTTTAGGTTTATACGCTCGTATAAGTACGTACGTATGTACGGTACGTGTACTGTAGGACGTTTGTTTGTAGCTTGTTGTTGGCGGTCCTTTGTTGTATGGTGATGAACCTTATATATAGGTAGTGTTCTTCCAATATTTTATGTGAGTCTGCCTGCACCTGCAGCGTTATGTAGGTAGATGCCATTGTAATATTTACTACCAACTGTTGCGGCAAGTTTTGACGTCTTACCTTACCTTATCTTAACGTAATCAGCAAAGACAACAGAAACGCAACAACTCTCGACGCTTTCTTCTCGCAGAACCGCAAGGAAGTTTTCTACTACTCCCTCCCTTCTTATTCGTACATTATGTGTACATATACATATACACATACATACAGTACATACGTACAGTATCTTTGTGCTCGTAAACTACTTATGTATAACAGCAGCGTTTAGTCATCGGGAAGCTCCCGTGTAATAAGCGGACCTACCTGAAAAAACAATGTCAGGTGTGACTTTCACTCCGTTCTGATAATGAAAGCTTGCGCTGCAACAGCATTCGTAGCACCCAGAAGAGCTTTTTGTAGCGGAACAAGACAAAAAATCGCGCTCCTGTTTGTTGCCAACTGGTAGAGAAGCCGCAAAACGGTTTTGGTCTCACATGATGAAGTAATCGTGCCGAATTGCACGTATTCGCGTCTTGCGCTATCAAATACTACTGTACATATGTACGAATATTCTAGGCTGGAATTGATACGAAGCATGGGAGAAATCAGTCCGATTCTGGAAAAGGTAGGTAGGTCGTATTAGGCTAGCCAAAAGTTGGCGACGTAGCGTAAACGAAAGAGGCAATTATTGGCAGGAAATCGCGCCTTATTCGTTGGGTGTATGAAACAATCGATACTATAAAGTTTGATGTATAACCCGATATCGAATATAACCCGATATCGAATATAACCCGAGGAAATTGGTCGACTTTGAATTTTAGTATTTTGTATAACCCGATATTCACCTAGCGCCCCAAATGCTCTAAAAAGCTGTTTTACGCTGAAATAAGCAAGTATGGTATATACCCCGATATTTTGTATAACCCGATATCGAGTATACCCCGAGCAAATTGGTCGACTTTGTTTGTATAACCCGATCGGGTAATACACCAAACTTTACAGTATCGCCAATTTATTGTTTTTACGTAGGTTTTTACGAAACCAATAAATTGGATATCCAAAAGATTGGACATGAAATAAATTGGCGCGATTACCTGCCAATGATTAGCTGATTGCCTTTTCGTTTTAACTCAGCCATTTCTCTATAAGAGGGTAGGCCTATAAGCAAGGATTTTGATTTAACAGCAAGAGAGGTATTACGGTAGCTGGATGAAATGCAAAATATAAATTGAATCGTCTCTTTATTTTTCAGAAATGGGATCACGCTTTTAACATATTCTTCGGTAAGTCGATCTAATGTTGCTTGGCTCATCTTTGTAGTGCTGTATGCATGCATGCATTCCAGAGTTTCCAAGAACTTAGACTTCATAATAGCCCTTTATGCTTCTAGACATAAACCGGAGCGAAGTTTTGGAGTGGGACGACTTTGAGCTTCTGCACGACGTAAGTACTAAGTGCCCCCTTTTTATATTGTAAATTGTTTCGCTTCACGTACATAAGAAAGGTAAAAAAGTAAGGATCAGAATAGTAGGCTATATTTAATTTTTACATTGTAATTTTTTGCAGAAAATAGCCGCTTGGCGTGGATTGGACGCGGCTGAAACGGCGGAAGCCACCAAGGCGTTGCGTAGCATTTGGGAGGGTCTAGTCAGTCTGAGCGATCTTGATCACGACAATCGTATCAGGTAAGAAAAGACGGAAAGTCTTGCCGCAAAACGTTTGAAGACGGTTCGCTTGCGCCGGACGCTTTGAAGATCGTATTCCTTTTGGTCACACCCTTGGGAGGGGGGGGGGGGGGGGGGAGGGGGTGGGCATTCTCGGAATGGGTCGGGTCGGGTTTCCCTCTATTGTACAGGGTGTATCAGAATAAACTCACCGGGTGTTTGTGCTTCCCATTCCTCAACGGAGCATTCAATTTCAGTACGCTCTTTTGTATTTTGTAGCGAAGGCTTCAACGCTTATGCAGGCAAAATTTCAGCCCCCTAGTCCCTCTACCAAGGAAGTTATGAAGGCTCAAACTTTCTGACGCTGAATTTTACGTTTTTTCTCACTATGGGGGCAAAACCTGGATTAAAAGCAAAGTTAGCACTCCACAGCGGAGTGTTTCAATTTGTCTTCATACCACCGCAGCAGCTTTGGTTCTGCCGCATCCTGCGTAGGATATTGAACATGTTTTGAAAACGTAATTAGCTTTGGGATGACAGAATATGCTCTCCATTATAGTAGAATTGTGGGCAAATCCTCAATTTCTGAGGTCAGCCTTCTTGAGCTGTTTTGAGCCGCTTCCTGTTGGCCTAGAAAGTTGATATTTTGCCTTCACAAACGTTGAAGCCTTGGCTGCATACTGCAAAAGACCGTAGTGAAAAATGACTCTCCGTTGTGGAGTTATACGCACAAACATCCGGTGAGTTTATTTCTGATACACCCTATATTCTCGCAGACGGTTTATTCTTTTTTCTAGTCTCTACGAATGGCACGAAATGTGGAAGGCCTGCCTGGATAAGAAGCAGTACCCGGCCTGGCAGGACACCTATCTGAAATACATATTCAAGCTGTTGGACACTTCCGGTACGACATCAATTGACCTATAGGCTATGCTGTTTGCATTGTAAAAGCGCGTACTGAATGAGCCATTCAATGCGTGGTCGTGCCTGATCAAAATCCATATCACCGCACGAATGTGCATAAGATCAGAGAAGATCTTTTCGTAATCCGGTCTTCTCTAATCTTTTATTGTGTTGATATGGCTACAGTACACAGCCAATAATTTTGTTCGTTGCGTGTGCTTCAGGTGACAATTTGATTGATTGCGCCGAGTACGTAGAGGTGATGATGATGTACGGGTTGGATCCGCATAAGGCTGAAGAAGCTTTCGGAAAGTTTGCACAGGTACAGGTGCACAGGTAGGCTACCGTATACCTAACATGAGATGAACACCTCATTCTGCAGGTAAAGGGCACTGTAAAGGGCGGAAAATGTGGATTTATGCCGCATCCGCCCTTTAAACAGCCCGAAATTTCCCTGTCGTGACTTTTGTTTCAGAAAGATGGACGCCCCGTCAACTCGATCACCTATCAAGATTTCAGCAATTTATGGAATGAATATTTCCGATCGACAGAGCCGGATACACCTGGAAATTTCCTCTTCGGGTTGATCTTCTGATTGATCTTGTCTTCAGGTGTAGGACGAAGACGAACAGTGACAGTATTCTCTTTTGCATGCAAATGTTGTCAAAAATGCATAATTCTGCTTTAGGACAAGCAAGCAAGCGCGAGCACGCACGCACTAACTATTCGCATAAGCCGAAGCCAGCAGCAGCACATCATTTTTAAAATCATAAGGCCTAAAATCACAATTATGGATTTTTGATACTGTTGTGTGTTGTTCAACGTGAAATGTCGGTATCAATATATGACGAAACCATGTTGGCCCATTCACATCGGAGACATGTGCTCGGCCGTGTGTCCGTGCCGTGGCTCGACATCGATACACGTAAAGGCATGGATGACAGCCATGGATGCGCAGGGCACAGGTTAGGTATAGTACGCCGGGCGCGTTCCCGCGTCCCGCCTTCCAATGTGACTGAATATCCAAAACAACACTTTTTATGCCCAGAATGCCGAGTCTCAAAAAAGAGAGTTTTACTTATAACACACTGGTCAGAACTTGGCGAGTACTATTTAACTTTTTGCATTCAGTCTTGTTTCATTAGTCCGGATATGGCACTCTATTTCTTCGCTGGTGGCCGCCGCTGTGCACTGACACGGATACGGAGGAGGAGCGAGATCTGGACCGGTGTGGGTATGGAGGGTAGTCGTGCCGCTCTTCTTGAGGCGGAGGATACATTGGCGGAGGTGCTGCTATCCCTTCTGGTGGAGGAGTGAACATCGGAGGGGGTGGCGGAGGGGGAGGGGGTGGAGGATGGTAAACTGCTGGTCCCGTAGCGATGACTGTTCCTTTCTTGCTTTGAAATTTTGAACCTCCTTTGTTCCTGCGCTTGAAACAGAGAACGCCCATGCAGCAGCAGCAAAGAATGGCAGCGGCGACGACAACGATTACCACCACTACTCCAAGGACGATGAGAAAAATGGCCCAGCCCGCGAGACTGACATCTTCTGTGCCGTCGTCGATGTTAACGTAGAAGCCGGCGAAGCTGACTTCGAGAAGCAGGAAAAAGAAAGGCAGTAAAAGCAGGTTAGCCAGCGGCTGCATCTTGATGGTGATGGTGAGTAGAAAATAGTGGCAGAGAAGCACTTGCAGAAAAAGGAGAAAACCAAGAGCAGAAAAAAAGCCGACCGCCTCCCACAACTGGAGAAAAAGAGAAATCTGAAAATATGCGATTTCATCACAATGCGACACCGACCGTGCATGCATACTGCGTCATGCATAACTTGCTAGTTTGCTACGTACGTAGCACAAATTTGTCGCAAGAGATAGTATGTATCTTTTTCTCGGTTTGCGCAGATTCGTAAATGATGAGTGTGACAGCAGTGCGAGTGCACATGGCATTCTGGCAGTACGTAGTTTACACATTACAGACAGGCGAAATTTCTGCTACAGTTGGTACATGTACGCGTACAGTGATGTATCCCGTCACTTGACAGTTGACACACTAGTTTCGGCCCTTCTTCTTTTGGCGGCGGACAGATTGATCTGATGAGGATTGGTCTGGCTGCTGTTTGCCTTTTTCTATCCCTTCTTCAGATACCGACGATGCGTCTTTGTGACGAAGCTCTGACTCTTTCCCATCTGCAGCGTCGCGCTCTCTCGTCGGTGATCTAGGTCTTTGTTTCTTGACTATGACAACAGGCGGTGGTCGTCGCTTTCTGCGGGAGTCCACGCAGCACCAAATGACGCATACGACGACGCCCGCAATGGTGAGGACGAGGAAGATGGCAGCTATGACTAGTAGAACGATTACCCAGGTTGCCAAGGGATTCGACTTTATCTCCACCTTAGGAGTGGGTGTGGTTTTTTCCGTATCGACGGACGAAGTGGAATTGTCCTGGCAGCCTGCGTGATGCACGTGACGAAGGAAGGCGAAGATTAGTAGTGGGCAGAGGAAAAACGGCGCGGATTTGGCACGGAGAAGTTGCATGATGTTGCCCTGCTGGCGAAAACGGCGGCTGAGTAAGGTGAGAAGAGAAAAACAAGGAACCGACCGGCTACTCCGCAAAAAAAGAGAAAAATGCCCTACCTGAGTGCCACGGAGCGAGAAGGACGACAATAATTCGAAAGTGCGCTAGTACATAAGGAACTATCTACGCCCGAAAGTAAAGCAGAAAAAAGAAAAGAAAAGAAAAAAGAAGGAACGGAAACGGAACATTGGGATTGGGAACATACAAGGAAGCGAGAAGTATTATAGATACAGCTAAGCCAGGAACAAGCCAACAAAGAAGAACAAACAGTCATTTCATTCTTATTCCACGGCTACATATTTATTCGGAGGAAAACGGTTGTCCGAAAAAATTGATTATGGGTTCAGCGTCAAATGAAAAGGCAGAGTAAGTTCGCATTTCTCTGTCCTACCATTGACACTATTCACAAACGTACTGTATTTACGCTGGTATACCAGCATTATCACCAAACCCAGTCCTTTTTTCCAACATTATGTGGACGATAAAGCATTTTGTCTCAAAAGTCCCTTTCTCCTTCCAATTCACCGTTTACGTAACACGTGAATGAACTCCTACGTATAGTGTCGTTTCAGGTGCGTGTGCGTTTTGTTATTTCTTCAGATTACGCGTTGAACAAGGCGCTCTCATCTGCAATGATGTCAGTTTTAGTGGAAAGATCTCATTTGGTAAGCCTAATGGCGTGGACAGCCGTAGATGGGCCGGCGTAAGCCGAGCGCATATATCCTTCCAATGTGAATGAGCCATAAGGCGTCTATAGTCTGACCAGAGAGAGTTCGCTACATGGGACACAAGTCGTCCTGTGTAGTTTGCATGTATTTCTGCTAAATAGGAGTACACGAAGCATGGACAGAAATCCACATTTGTGAATCTATTTTACGCAACGCGCTTTGAATGCCATTAATTAGCGAACTCTTACTGGCCAGGCTACGTATATAGTTTGCCTACGTTTGTTGTTCTATTCTCAGGTTCCGGCACTATTGTTCATCCAAAGGCCCACATTTTGGCGGAAGCAGGCCCGATTGTGATAGGAGAAAACAATTTGATCGAAGAGGATGCGCATATCATCAACAGGTATTACTGTGGTACTCTACTCTGTATACGTACTACATTGCACCATGCCATGCATAGTATTCGCTGGTTGCGCTTTGACATACGATTGAGTTTTTAGGCAGAGCAGCTCAAGTCAATCTTCCCCGCGAACCATGCACATTGGAAATAGCAATGTCTTCGAAATTGGTTCAAGTAAGCGAACACCTCCACATATTATGTATGTAGGGTAATGCGGGGTGAAATTTCGGCCACCTTTCACTGTACTTATCCTTATGCAGCAGAAGCGATTCAGGGCAGCATGTTTGCAACGGTGAGAAAAAGACGAAAGGTGCAGGATCATTTTTTGATACTGAATTAATACTGATTTACTAGCTTTGCACCTGACCAAACAGCAGGGTTCGTACAGATCCTTTTTATCCTTTATATCCTTTAAAAGTCCTTTTTTTAGACAGGCATCCTTTATATCCTTTAAATATCCTTTATTTGACCAAGGGATCCTTTATAAATTTTTTGAGCACGTTTCCATCAGTTTCAGACAGTGACATTGCAAAAATTTCTCGCCTTCGGCGAGTGTTTGGTGTTGCGTTTACTGATATTTATGATATCCGCGCAGCCATCTTCAACTTTCCAGTATTTTTTTGCTTGCTTTATTTGGGTTCATATCAGGTTCATGATTCAATTTTTTATCGGTTAGAGAATTTTCCTCATTGATAATTTTTGTAAGTACTAGTAGTGATTCTTTGCTATCGATAGCAATCTCCTGATAAGCTCATGCCATGCAGCTGAGCTTAGCTTTGTGGAGCCTGCTAAAATTACTGGCCAATGAGAGGGGTAGTCAAAATTCTGTTTTTGCGGTTGACTGGCACCTTGAAGGTGCAGATAGGCTTTGCTTGCAAGGCTTTTCTGTGGCTTTAGTATTGATTGGAAGAGCATAGGGGTCGGATAATATGATATGGGAGCCCCAAAACACAGAAAATATGAAGTATGGACTGTAAGATAAGCTCTATTATGGATCCTTTATTTTGATTGTGTGCCATTATGCCGGGTGTAGCGTTATGCCGGGCTCTGTCGCGATAGGCCGTACGTTGTCGCGATATGCCGGAGTCTCGTTGTGCCGGACGTTGTCGCGATATGCCGGAAGGTTTGTAGCGTTATGCCGGACAAAATCTCTTTATGCCGGAGCGTCGCGATATGCCGAATGCTGTATTGTTATGCCGGGTAGTTTGTCGCTTTATGCCTAGGCCTAGCTTTTCCTTGTGTACATACATACGTATTACATACGTACGTACTAATACATTCGTACTGTACTGTGTGTTCATCGATCGAACTGCCACACTTTGTACACAGCCGTCGTGAACAGCTTGAGATTTTTTCAAATTGTCCAAACTGATATCGAAATGTTTGAGAGAGAAAACTCCGTATGTACTCATTCATACCAAGGATGTACGAGAAAAGAATAGAAAGAAAACATATCTGAGCTCGAAAAGCTCCATAGACTAGAACATTCCAAATCAGTGTGGACAGTTTGAAAAAATTTCAAAGTTGTCGACGTGCACAAACACAAAGTGTGGCAGTCCATGTGGACAGCTGGAAAGCACAAGTCCAGTCGTGAGAACTTTCGTTGCTGGTCATTTCGCTGCGACATTTTAAAATTCAGTTCGCTTTTTATGCACCCTAAGCCTAAGCCTCTGGTCAAGCCTAAGCGCCTAAGCCTAACCTCATGCAGAAACCTAAGCGCCTAAGCCTAAGAGCGCCTACGTTACATAGAGTAGACACTAATAGGCCTACATACATACTGTACTGTATGTTCATCGATCGATGCTATTGTATTCATGGTAACTAACTAGGTCTTTGTCTTTGACATAACGAGATTTTTTCCGGCAGAAAGAGACGCCTGGTCCGGCGTATCGCGACAACAAGCTTAATGGTTAGATCCGGCATAACGAGACGACTGGTCCGGCATATCGCGACAACATCCGGCAGAACGCAACACTTTTTGGCGTCCGGCATAACGAGGCAGAATTTCCGGCATAAAGAGACAGGCCCGGCAGAACGCGACAAATCATCCGGCATAATGGGATATTACCCTTTATTTTGTCCAGGATCCTTTGGAAAGTTTTGGTCCTTTCTGTACGAACCCTGAAACAGGAGATAAAATAGAAGGGGTGGATCAAATTACTCCGTAGCACAATCCTAGATACCTACACTGTACGCATCTACTTGACTACGCTCAAAATGCTACTGCTTTTCTTTTCTTTCTTTAGGAACAGAAGCTGCCAAAATTGGTGACCATAATGTCGTGGAAATTCGAGGTAGGATACACGCGTATTTCAGAGTCCTGCAATTGTATGTACAGTATGACACTTGACTTTCGTTGTGCTAGTCGTTGCGCATTCTCATGCTGTGGATTCTGGGGTGTCCTCTGTCTGTTTTCCCCAGAACCGTTTGAACCCGTTCTTGCTTTTCTTTTGTGGTGTAGCGGACTCTGACTCTTTTCCTACTGCAGTTCGATGCTCTCGAGCGATCCTAGCCTCAGGAAAATCATACGTCTACGTACTGCCTCTTACCGAAAGCTCACGCAGTACAAAAGCTAATCTCAGCCTATCTGCTTGACTGATCAAGGATTCACCAATGATCGTCACCAACAGAAGCTTCCCCACAGAATCTTCTCGCCAAATCTTCTCACCAATCTTCCCACAGAAGCCATTGATTCATTGGTTAGAATTGTATTTCAAATCAATACCAAATAACAGAATACAAAATACAAACAAACACCGCCGTCTTCTGCTGAGCACAAAACGTAGAACACACATACATAATCACGGAGCAGCCAAGAACACGTTTTCATCCAAGATGGCTGCTCTCTACTGGCATTCAAGTTATTGTCTAAATATGCTAATGAGGTCACTCGCGCGCGCCTTTGAACTGTTGACCTATGTTTACTGCATACATATTACCGCATAATACCGTATACCTTACACTCCCCCCCCCCCCCCCCCCCCCCCACCAGACCTAACTTGGCCCCTGACAAGTCACCACTAAACCCAAAAAGCGTGGGAAAATGGGGAAGTGTACATACCTATTCTGGCTCAGGCAAAGAGAGAAAGCTGAAAAATAAAAATTAGACACAAACACAAACCTACCTATAATCTACCTACCTAGTATCTCTTCACCTGCGCATGACATCTGTCTTCTTTCTTCAAGTCATAGTCATGCTTTCTTCATCTTCTCTTCTTTCTTCAAAAGTTTCTTCTGCTCTTCTTTGCTGGTATTCTTCTTGTCTCCGATTCACTCTTCTCTGACTCCGAGTCTGGCCAAAGTTCTGCCACTGGCTGTCCAGGCATCTCCAGTGAATCATCAGACTCTTCTTCCACGTAGTGTCGCTTCTCCACGATTCTCCCCGATGTCTGCTGCTCTTCGTCCAGATGAACAGTCACTTCCAGCGTATCTTCTTCCTCTTCTTCTCCTTCTGTCTGATGGTATTCATCAACCACCACGTAGATCGGCTCCTCTGCCTCCCAGTCTGCCCCACTCGGGTTAGGCTCTCTTATAGAGATTATATATTAGGCAAAGGAGGACCAACAGAATCTGCGCTACAGCCAAAGGGGGCCATAGAACGACTCCAACTAACGGTCTTTTCCATACACATACACGCATACAATGCATTATTACGGCACAAATAACACATAAGCGAACCGAAAACAAGAGAGCCTACCATTCTCATCACATAGCCAACACCAGTTTCGCACTAAATATCACCACTTTGGCATTACACCTATACAATACAAAGCACTAGAAAGATTGATATTGAAATAAACCTAACAGTTTTCCAAGCTTAGCCTTGAACTTTTCTCTTCGCTGGTGGTTTTGTGCGATGGAAGAAATCAATATCGCTTGATTCTTTGTTGTGCAGTTGAACAGCTTGGAGACCATCAGTCGTCCAAAAGAGTGGCCATTATCACACAAGAGCGGCGACACTGCAATATCTTCCATCTCAGAAGCTTCTTCCAGCAACTGATACACAGCAGCTTCAAAGACAGGTTTCTGCTGCCCCATCTTCTTGAATGCCAAATTCAGCTACTCAGTCGCCATAACAGCAGCAAAAGCCTTCAAGCTTGGAGAGTTGTTGGGTTCTTCTGGTGGAGGCGGAAACTCAAATATTCCCTTTGACAGCAGCAGGCTGTACATTTTCTTCAGAATAACGTCTGATCAAAGAGCAGAAACAGTGGCTGACTAGTGACAGGGTTTGAAACCATTGGGGAATGAACGTCACCACCCAACAGCTTGAAAAACGCCCTAAACAAAAACACACATGTGCCATTTCCATATGTACACAAGCTACATTATATTCCATGTGATATTGAAGTGCACTTTTTCTACAAAGTACAAACGTGGCACTAAAATCATTGCGCACCTGTTAATGGCGTGGTTATCTGTTATCAGCGTCCTTACACAGAGCCAACATTCGCAAAATACTCGTCGTTGCTGTACAGCTTCTCTACATTGAAGCCATTCATTGGAAACATAGCAACCATATCCCAACTCTGGAAAAATTACAAATCGTTTGGCATTCCAAAAAATGCGTAGTATGCACAAACTCGCTGTAATGTGCTGTCTTGTGCCTTTGTACTGTAAAGCTTCATGTATAACCCCAGTAACAGTAACTAACAATTTTTATCCCCCTCTGACCAAAATTTTTACAGTGTCAAACGTGCAAATAAAGCAAAATAAGCATGTTGGTGATGATTTGGGACATTTTGCTTGGTCTCGAATCAACAACAAACGATTTTTATCCCCTGGGGGGTATACATGAAGCTTTACAGAACCCCCCTTTGAAATGGCGAGTAATGACTGATATCCCCTGGGGTTATACACGAAGCTTTACAAAAACCCCCTTCAAAATGGCGAGTAATGACTTTTATCTCCCCCTGGGGGTTATACATGAAGCTTTACAGAAACCCCCTTCGAATCAGCCAGTTACAACTTTTATCCCCCGGGGGTCATACATGAAGCTTTACAGAAACCCCCTTTGAAAATGTGTCAGGGATCAATTGTGTTTTTAACTTGTAGTGTTTCATTCTTGTAGGTTATATTATTCTTGGAACTAAAATGTACATGCTCAGGTAAGCAAAAGAATACCTTGCGTCCAAGTGCTTCTTCTCTCTCTCTTGGAAGTGAAATGCCTTGACCAAACCATGAAATAGGGAGTTATTTCGTAGTTCTTGCAGTAGACTGTCGATGCCAAGCTTGTCTGAGTGGGCCAGGGGCAGGAAACTTGTGATATGACACGCCTCCCCTGCTCCTCCTCAGTTTGACTGGCATATCCACTCTTGCATTGAAACACGCAGCATTTCTTTGACAGTGTGAGCAACAGTTGCACCAAATCAGCTTCCTCTTCACAGTAAATGCGTTTGAACATGACAGCAGTTAAACAGATAACAAAATATCCTACAATGAAACGAGAAGAGAATTTGAATTTGTTCTCTTTTTTCTTTTCTTTTGAATTTGTTCTTGCATGTATTCCTAGAGAGGAGTACAAAGTACATGGCTTCGAGGACTAGCTATTATTTCCTAAAATCTGGAACAAAAATGGCAAAATTGTATGTTCCATTTTTCAGAAAGTAATATTCGCTCAATCTACCCAGCGCCCCAAATTGGCAAAGTTCAGGAAAATCAGTTAAGTTGTCCAACCTACATATAGAGAAAAGTCCTATGGCCCCCTTTGGCTGTAGCGCAGATTCTGTTGGTCCTCCTTTGCCTACATATACACTCTATAGCTCTCTCAAGCCCGACCGGCGCTTCTGAAAGTCCTGCATTCGCTTGACGTAGGTGCTGCTGAGCCTGCGGTCCACCGTCTGGGTGATCTGTCTGTGAATCTTCATCCGAACAGATGGCACCACTGACTCCGCCAACTTGGCTGACAGCTGGAAAAGGTTCAGGATACTGTTGTGTTCATCCAACCAGAAACAGGACTGAGGCTTCACGCTCCCCTTCACCATCTCCCGTACCGATACACTGTCCCAGTACTTCCTTGTCAGCTGGTTGATCTTCTTGGAGTAGACGTGGAAGGCTGCTTCTTGGGCCGTAGAGTCGTAGCCTGCTCTAGGCTCCAGTTGCGCGATGAGAGGCTG
>JASAMW010007160.1:0-10157 GCA_030247985.1 Epsilonema sp. ZAB3_2
GTCCACCCAATTTCATAACTGCACGTAACTGCACTTCAAAATATGAGTACACGAAGCATGGACAGAAATCCGCATCATGAATCTTTTAGTTAGTGAGGAAAATGAGATCACAAGGTACTGTAGGAGAAATATGCTTGATTTGAAGTGCGAAAGTTTGTTTTGTAGTTGCGAGGTGATGTGCTGGATGAGTTGGCCAGTGAGTTATTCACGTTGGAGCAGCTGCCTGAAGTCGTTTCATTTGTTCTGGACTCTGTGCAACTCCCGGTGGACGCGCCCGAGGTACGTATGTCCTGTATGACCACCACGCACGTACAATCATGTCGTGTAACTGTAAAGTAAGGCACTTGGCGTAGGTGTAAATGCAATTTTTTTGCGATTCAGGCTTTCAACCACCTCAGCGAGCATCTTTCTATGTCAGTCTTTGATGAGATGGCGGGGTCGAAAGGAGTCAAAAAGAGCCAAGTGTAAGCCTTGACAATTTTCTGATAAATGAACACGCTCTCAAGAAGTCGTAGTACTTAGTTGTCTGTCGGGATTCTTATGATTTCAGCGACGAGAAGTCATTGCCAGGAGCAAGGATTGTTCGTCTATTGGAGAACGCTGCCCGATGGCCAATGAAGAAAGTGCTTGGAAACGGAATGATGGAATGTTTGAAGCAGAAGCTGGAAGCTGAACGAGCGCAGGTGAGATCCCCGATCACGTGATATATAAAAATTTACGTACGTATGTACCTACGTACACATTACATGGCGGTGGCTTGAAGTGAAAGATAGTGGAGGAAATTTTTATGCAGGAATTTGACGTACTTCTCTTCCTCGTTCTCAATTCCTGCCACAGCAGACGCAAGGCGTCTCTGAGTTTGCTGAAGAAAGGCATACAAAAGGATTTCTTCACGGCGGAAGTGTTCGCTAAGACGCTAGGACATGCTCAGGTAGTATGCATGATATGCATACGAGCTACCAGTACTTTTATTACAGATACTGTATGCGTATTTCTGCGGTGTCAAGTGATAGTTGCCAATTTGTACATGCAGGTAGCAGTACTGTTTTATTCTTTGTAGCTTCGGTCCAAGTATTTCGGAGTGGTGCTGAAGGAGGTTGCGGAGAAGTTGATGTGGCAGTCGAGGGAGCCGCGCATCGGACATTTCGCCTCCTCTCTCTATTCTCGCTGCTTTGACATCGCTGATCACTTCCAGAAATATGTACGCTTTGTATTTGCACTGTGCGCAGTCAATAGCTTCACCACACAACCCGGACAGCTGAGGTTGATATCCGGTACTGTACAGGAGTTGGTGACGGCTTTATTGAGTCACGTGGCGAGTGGGATGGATTCGGAGATCAAATATGCGCTGCATACACTGGCTCGCCTGGTGGAGCATCGATTCGCAGAGATGGAGGAAATGAGTGTGCTGCTGGTGGTAAGTTAAGAGAAGACCAATACCCCTGTATGCAGTACACACGTTGGTGCGCATAATGCGCACATGCCCTCTACGCTTGCGCACGTTGGTATGTACTGTACATTATATACTGTACCTACGGATTGTGCAGGGTGAAAGTATTGGTGAGTTTTACAGGACTTGTTGAATTGTCTGATGAACTTATCATACGAGAATGTCAAGTCTGCTTTGTCAGTGGTGGTGGAGATTGGAGTAAAGACCACAGATCCCGCTGATACTATCATGGTATACACTCGTACAGTGCGTGCAGTAAGTTATGAGGTATGTTCTATGTGCTATACTGCTTTTCAGGAAGATGTGCATCGACTGATCAAAAAGAAGAGCACATGCTCGGATCGAAAAGGAAAGCTGGTGGCTATGCTGGCTGGACTCATGCTCATCAAAAGCCTCATCCCTCTCGTGTATGAATGTATCAACAGTTGCGGACACAGTAAACAACTTGCTCGTGCGGTAAATATGTAGAATACAAGGTGCGCGGGTCACCCTGACTTATCCTCGTTCATCAGAGGTGAATTTGCGCTACCTTCTGTCAGAAGAAAACAAGGATCCCTTTTGATCAGTTTCGCTTTTTATTGATAAGAGGATCCCGCCTTGACGTACAGTGTGTATGCAGATTAGTGGTGTCAAAAAGTAAATTTACCTTACCTTTTACCGCGGTACTGGCACAAATTTGGCCAAAGGTACTGTACTTTTTACCGCCGATGGCCACGGTAAAGTTTAATAGAGTACTTTTTACCGCCAATTCAGAGAAAATTACCTTCAAAAAATTTGACGGTAAAAAAGTACTTTTTTACTGTACCTTACTTTTTACCGCGACCATTTTCGCATATTTTAGTAGTATCCAGCTGATCGTTGACCATTTTTAGCACAAATTTTCGCTATATCTGGCATACATTCGCTATTTTTGGTTTGTTTTTGTAGGAAATTGATAATCTCAGTCGACGATTTCAGTCACTCTTGAAGCATTTATTGTTCTTTTAGTTATCGCATAGACACGAAGAAAAATTTAGAGTTTTTGCTGATGTCTTCAAAATGCTCAATTTAGGCCAAAACATGCTCAAGCCTCAAATTACATAGTAAAATTTTTACCGTCTACCGCCAATTTTCAACAGAAAGTACTGCGGTAAAAATTTTGATGACGGTAAAGTACCGCGCGGTAATTTTACCGTCTGGCATCCGCGGTAATTTTACCGTACCGTACCGTTACTGTACTTTCCAAAAGTTGACACCACTAATGCAGATGCTTGCTTTAGTGATAACGATACGAAGAAGTTGGATGAGACACGTGTGATGGTGGAGTTGCTGGATGGACGGGCGTCGGAGTGTGAGCAGCTGAGGAATGTCTGGTTCGACGAACTGGCCGCTGTTTTCGACGGTCAGCGAACCAGAGGAGGAGGCGGAGTCCCGCTGGCCGTACGTATCGCTTGTGTCCTCCTTTTGTGATGTCGCGAAGCGTAATAATTATCTATTTTGTTGACTTGACGTACCGTTGTGTGTGTACAGAGTTGGCTATTGGAGAAATACTCGAAGGAGTGCAACGCAGCCACGGAGATTCCCTGCTCTCAGCAACAGTAAGAAGATGTGGGTGCGTGCGTACGAATACCGTTTTTTTGGGTGTATATCCCCCCCCCCCATTGTATATCCCCCCAGTGTATAACCCCCCATTGGCAAAACATAAATTTTGTCCAGTGTATATCCCCCCCTGGTGTATAACCCCCCCATGTACTGGAAGGTCCCTAGCCTACCTATGTAAGCTGGTCATAAGCTAGCTATAGCTACTCCTACACCAAGTTACTATGCCTATAAGCTTAGCTGAGCACGTCTTGTACTAGAATAACCCTGTTTTGACCGCGATTATGCCCTAAAACACTTACTTTTGACCTCAAAAACATGCCTCTACACACCTCTCAAAAACATAAATTTTGTCCCATGTATATCCCCCCAGTGTATATCCCCCCGTGTATAACCCCCCATCAGACCTCTCGATTTTTGTATAGCCCCGGGGCTATACACCCAAAAATACGGTAGTGCAGTGCACATGGCAGCTGGAAAAAAGCAGGAACTGGTGTGATGTATGTATGTACGTGTGTGTTAGGAATGTGAGTCAGAGCCTGGAGTACGAGCTGCCGGGATGCGAGGGCGCTGCTCGTCGTCCGCTGGAGTTGGTGACGATGGTGGAAAGGGATGTGGGCGTGAGAGAATGGGCGCCGCTTCTGCCCGCCCTCCTTCGTCTGCTCACCGTCTGCTGCACCGTCGGAGGCGACGCCCACTTGGACAGAATTCGATGGGCCCTGGGTTAGCATGATGGTTTCAACAGGCAGGGGTACTGCACACGTCTCGCCGGACGGGCTACTATACTACGTACGTGTACAGTGGGTACTGTACAGCTTTTGTTGTTGCAGTGAGTCCCATGCGGATCTGCAGTGATGCGGACCTGGACAGAGTCGGCCAGATGAGCGCCCCGCTTCAGCACGAGCTCTGCACCATCCTCTTTCACGGTTCCAACTGGATTCGAGAGGTTCCCTACAAACATACCTACATTTCTGTAGTATGTGTACAGTGTACGTGCATTGAACTGAGGGTGTATTTTGCTGTTTATCATTTGGAGGTGGTGAACTGTTTCGGCGAGCACATGGACAGGGAGACCAATGAAGTGGTCACACGCTTGGGTCATCTACGACTGATTCAGCACAAGTTGCTCAAATGCCTCGCCGGTACGTACTTTTACTCAGTGCCCTACGTGTGTCGTGTGCCGTTGTTATTATCACTGCTGCTGGGTTGCAGCCGTGCCTGCGTTTGCCATTCCCAGCTCCTCCGTTGTGTCTCAGTCTGCACAAGGACGCATATTGGTTGGTACACCAGTGGTGACCAAACCTGCTGTCACTCAGAGGCGCGGAGGAAGGAAGAAGAAAGACGAGTAAGACCTCAACTCTCTCTTTCTATTGGACGTTTCATGAATTGTCTTCTTCTGCTCTCGAAAGTTCTTTTGTTATGCACTGCAGGCAGCGCGGTGGCTCAGCCGAACCTCAGCTGCCCGCAGAGGGTCAGAACGAGAATCTGGAGGAAGAGCCTGTGCCTGGTCCTTCTTCTGATCGCCCTAATGGAGGTGGAGATGGAGGAACGACGGGGGCTAGGAGGGGCAGGAAAAAGGAGGAGAAAGAGAAGGTCTCAGCCATTTTCTTTTGCAAAATGCCGACGACTATAAAACCTTCCATACCAAATAGATGTATCACGAACGTACAATGGAGACCGCATAATACATAACGGCAATAATAGTACTGTGACACTCCTACGTACAGTAACGTATTTACGGTATTTATGATAGGCGATTACATAGCCTGATCACCCCTCCTTCACTAAATTACCATATTTGGTTTCCCTAACCCAAACTGTCGATGTTAGGACTAAACTGTGCTGTTTTGTCAGTCTATTCGTTTTGCCTTCGCAGCGGTCAGCTGTGCGTTTTCTTCGATAAACCTGTCTCTCTATTTGGCTACCGACCTCTTTCTCTCAGACGTTCTTTACTTTCGCCGTTAGGTTTGTCTTTACTCACCATCGTCAAAACTCCATCGAGGAGACCACTACCTCTACCGTGCGTCTTTTTGTACGACGCCTCTTCCTTCTAGTGGGTCTCCTACCCAGCCCAGCTCGGGCTGGTGACATGGAGCCCACACGAAATATCATCTTCTGAGAGCGCTCGGGTCGGTCTTCTATACCGCCTGTTTGCGCTGACAGCTGCGTTGGCTTGTTCAGCCCCAGCTTGTCCGGGCTTGAGTTTTCTCGCCCCTTTGAGCGTTTGCCCGCTTTTCTGCGGTTGCTCTCGGTTTGGCAGAATGCCGTTTGCTATGGCGGATCGCTGCCCGATTTCGCAGTTGGCAGTGTGTGCCGTAAAATCGCTGCACATGTCTTACTGGCAGTTTGCCAATAACACGGCCAACCTTTGCCCAAGGTTGTGGCCTCGTCCAGCACTAGTGCACACTTTTTGACGTGACCAGTTGTCGCGACCACGCGAGCCCTGGTGGCCGAGTGCCAAAACGTCAGCTGAGCTACAGGCACAAGACGCATTCTAGCACAAGGGATACATATGCATTCTACTAGCGTGCTTTGCATGACGGTGCATGTTTCTGTTTCTTTCGTTCGTTTTCAGTTGCACACGTGTCATTGCTGGCTGCTATTTTGCTTCCCTGCGTGCGTCTGTTTGTCGGCCTTCGTTTTGATTACCGTTTGTTTTGTTTGGTGTTGGGGCATTTTTACGCAAATACAGCAGTCAAGAACCGCCCGTGCACCTGGGTGCAACTATGTATGCTTTCTACAGCTGCAGAATGCGGGAGCGACGGTACAACGCTTACGATTTATTACTTTTGACATGTGCTATTGTATATGTATAGCCGCTTACTTCTTGACTACCAGCTACAGTACCTGGCGGTAGCAAAACGCAAATCAGCGCCCCGAGTTATATTTATTTTGCGTTGGCGATTTTCTTGTGCTTTGTATATTTGTGCTTCATGTTGGGACGTGTACCCTCGGCTGGTCACCTTGGGTCTGCCCACAGTATGATGCGTATTTTGCAATTTTTATCGTTTTTTGCTTTGCGTGGGATGGTGCACCCTTGAGTGTTCTCGGGTCTGCCCACTGCAGCTCTTCCGTTGGATGTACAGTAAACGGTTTGTGCATTTTGTTCTGCTTGAGTTCCCAGCTAGAGAAGTTTTTTTTTGTTTCAGTTTCGACTATCTACGTACGTATATTCTACCGTGACTGTACATACCACAGATTTGAACGTTTGTTCATGGTTTTCGTTTTCTCCCTTCATTGATATGGTATTCTTTGATCTTTCTGACCATGCATCAGTTCAATGTTCGATTTAGCTTTCGTTGCATTGCCTGTTGGTTGTCTCACCAACTCGGCAGTTCCATGGCTTGATCAGTGGTGGAGACGTCCCCACTTGATTTTGACCATCTGGAACTGGCCTGACTTGTGTGATCTGTGTGAGTGAGAATCTGCTTGCATATGTGCTTGAGTGCTTTTATGTGTGATTTTGGATCATGGTGTGAAAGCAGCTATTCTGCATTGTGTGTGACTACTTTGTGTGACAGTGACTGAGTTGTGAAAGTGCATCTTCTTGTAGTGTGCCAGTGACCTCACGATTGGTGTGTGAGAGTTCTTGCGGTGTTTGTCTGTATGCTAACATCCTGGCGCGATGTCACTAACACATCATGACTCCATTGGAGTGCTGTCCATCTAGTCACATCTCACACCTATGTAGCACTCCATACTCACTCATCATCCCAGCCTCATTTTATGCATTGTTGCTTGAGGTTGTGTGACATTAAATGGGATTTGATCACACTTGTTTTACTGGCTACAGTAATCCAAATAACCCTTCAACTGACCCCCTCACTTGCAGTTGCCCACTGGGGTTTTTATCAAGACTATCAAGTTGGTTTCCCTGCCAAGCAAGATCAAGAAGTTTTTCTGTGAAGCATGCAAGACCTCAAGCCGAGCGAAAGCTGTTTTTATCAACTGTATAGTTTATATCTTATGTAGTCGTAGCTCGTGCTTTATTGTGTAGTCGTGTCATTTCTGTTATTTAAATTTTCTTCACAGGAGCTCAGCTTAAAGGGCGGGGATGTGACACTCCTACGTACAGTAACGTATTTACGGTATTTATGATAGGCGATTACATAGCCTGATCACCCCTCCTTCACTAAATTACCATATTTGGTTTCCCTAACCCAAACTGTCGATGTTAGGACTAAACTGTGCTGTTTTGTCAGTCTATTCGTTTTGCCTTCGCAGCGGTCAGCTGTGCGTTTTCTTCGATAAACCTGTCTCTCTATTTGGCTACCGACCTCTTTCTCTCAGACGTTCTTTACTTTCGCCGTTAGGTTTGTCTTTACTCACCATCGTCAAAACTCCATCGAGGAGACCACTACCTCTACCGTGCGTCTTTTTGTACGACGCCTCTTCCTTCTAGTGGGTCTCCTACCCAGCCCAGCTCGGGCTGGTGACAAGTACATACGCATAACAGGTCCATTTTCCAGGTGCATCCTCCTGAAAAAATCCTCCACTTCCTGCGCGAGTTGGACTACGCTGTGCTGCTTCGCTTGCTCCAGTGTCAAGTTCACGTGTCGGAGAACATGGTTGGTTACTACTTTGTATTACAGTTGCTGCACCGTACCTTCGCAGTATCATAACTTACCGTGGGATCATTACTGCGCTGTGTTGGTTTCATCGTTGCAGAACAATCGCTTGCCATCCCAGCTGTCTCTGAAGGACCTGGAATTCCTCTTGGAAGATGTGGACGCTAAGCTCAAGCACGCTCTGCCTTCTGCCAGTCGAGTCAGCTTCTTCGCAGCACTCAAAGTACATGACGCTCCTTTGCAGTATATCCCAACAGTACGCATATGTATAGTACATACACAACGGCAAATTAGCGTATGATATGATGGACGTTTATTGATGGTTGCTAGAATATTTTGTATTGTGGATTGGTGTAGGCTGAGGATGCTGGTGAAGCGTTCAGACGGCTGGATCAGTTGAAGGCTGAGAATGTGGCCAGGCGGATGGTAGATCAAGGTGCACCTGCCCTCACAAAGCACATGGAGAGTCTGCGGAAATACTTGGACGTACGTACTTTACAAGCGCTCCGCATATTGCGTTATTTATTAGTATCTGGTTAGTATCTGCTACGAAAACTAGTTTTGTTTTCTTCAGCGAGTTGTGTCAGCTGACGATAGTGTGGATGGTGGTCCGATGCTGTTGGACAACCCGACGGCGCTCTTGGTTCAACGATGCCTGGAACTGTGCTTCTCTTGCTTCAACACTCTGCTCAACTGGTACAAAAGCGGCGAGCTCTCCTACAGTATCTGTACACGAGCGAGATGTGCTCTTTCCTTTTGTGTGTAGGAGTAGAAGCACTTCTGTGCAGCGGGAGCAGGACTCGCGGGAATTGGTGCAAGGCCTACTGCGCTCGCTGGCAGGCGAGAGAGTAGACGAGTATGCGGGCGAACACGACTTGATTCGGTATGACATTGGAGAAATGGGTAAAAGGGATAGTCTGGCCAGAGAGAATTCGCTGTGGAAGTTGGCCCGTGCTGCGAAAAATAAAGAGAATTCGTCTCCCCTTGCATTGCTTCATATGTTCTGCAGGAGTACACACAAACTGCTCAGTTCAGCACTTCCATTGTGAGCTTTCTCTTGCCAGACTATAACTATAGGAGATACGTGGACAAGGTTGATGATGCTAACAACTTCTTCGTAGGTTGGCCGTGTCCTGCTTGGCAGCGTATGAGCGTATGCTGGTGCAGATCGAACCGTGCGTGCAACTGCTGCGCTTGCTCATGTCCCTGGTGAGCTTGGGCGAAAAGGATCTATTGGCGCCGGCCAAGCGCACCATCGGTATCAATTCTCCTGAGGAAAGACTACATTATTATAAGCATCTTCGAACAAGTTTTTTCTTTACTTTGTTATGTAGACATTCACGGATACACTTGCGTAAAGATGCGTTTGTGTGTATAGAGAAGCTGGCCTTGAATTGTCTGCGAAGGGAATGGGACGACAGTGGGAAGGGAGTGACATCTGTTCATCTGAAGACGCTTTTAGAGTAAGTGCTAAGTAATGCTTTTTCGTCTGCCTGCTTCATATAGGAGTGCGGTTTTCATAGTGCGAGCAAGCCGGACACTGTGAACGACGTCTTGGAGCTTGTGAGTCAGTTGCGAGAGAATGGCATCGAGTATTTGGTGAGCGACGCCAAAGTGCCTGATGACAACCACGTCAAGACCTGCACCAAGTACGTACAGTACATAGTCTTGCTCTTTTCCCGCATTCTAGTAGCACCAGGACTTTCTTATGCAGTATTATCAAATAAAGTTAGCAGCCAAATACTTATGTTACCACCACATCGATATGGATGTTGCAGACAATCGTTTCCCACGTTCTATCAAACGCTGCTCACGTGGTTGGTGGATGCGGCTCGTCGTTTGCGTCAGAAATCCGCGCTGAAGAGTCGAGAGAAGCGACTGGAGTGCATCGAATCCTGGATCAAGGCAGTCAGACTCTTTCGATATTTCATCTTCTTAGTCAACGTGAGCAGACCTGCTTCAATTTACAAGTTGTAGGCTTACATGCACATTATCCTGTCCCAGGTCTGGCTATAGAGTGTATATACTGTACGTATTATACACTACATAAATATACACTACCTATACACTCTATAGTCTGGCATACATAATGCTCGTACGATGGCGTCTGTGTGTCGAATTGCAGCGTTTCGAAACTGTACCAGTCCTGCGCTCGTCCATGTCAGAGGGTGCCAAGTTCACGGAAGCGTTCACGAACAGCGGCCTGTTATTTCACTTCGAGAAACACTTTCAACAGTCCAGAGATGACATCATCAAGCTCATCTTGGAGTTTCAGAAGACCAAACGAAAGCTGGAGGGCGTCTGCGTTCACGTCAAGGTTGGCGCAACCAATCCACCTGCACCAGCACCAGGGCAGCGCCTACTAGTATTGTTTTCTGCTTCCTACTCTATAGTCTGGCTAACAGGAGTTGGCACTCGGACTCAAGGCGCGTTGCTTAAAATAGGTTCACAAATGCGGATTTCTGTCCACGCTTCGTGTACTTCTATTTAGCAGAAGTACAGGGTGTCCCATTTGGATATGAAATGTCGTTTGGGGTTATAACTTGGGAACCACTAGAGAT
>JASAMW010007161.1:0-14463 GCA_030247985.1 Epsilonema sp. ZAB3_2
AATCTTTATGTGGAAATTTATTTGGAAGAATCAGGTATAACTCAGTGCTAACAGGACTGCGCGAAGGGGAGAAACAAGAATTCTGCAGCTGCTCCTTCCCAAAATGGCAGCGACGGCGGAATCGGCCGTTATGAAGACCCCACCTGAAGCGAGGCCTAACCCTGCAGTATCCATCAACCCTGTCGTCAAAAACTGTTCCATTTGCTCGGAAACGCCCCAAACTTCCATGATCATGTGTGGTATCTGCGCGGATAGCAAAGCGTGCGTTCCCTGTGCCTTCCCCGCCCTCAAGGAAGCAGTTAAGGTCGGAACCGCAGCCAGGAATAGAGCGGAAACGGCAAAGAAACAGGAGAACAATCTGCTCGCAGTGTCCTCCGCGCTCCTGTCCTCCTGTGCGAAATTCACCTTCCTCTGCCCCCCATGCTCCACGCGCTTGAAGAGCGAGGCAGATGATGACGCCTCTTTCTGTACCTCTCCCCCATCAGCTGATGAAGGCCCCACTCTTTCCAAGCTGCAAAAGGACATTAGCACACTCACGGGGGAATTCAAAGCTCTGATGGAAGAACTGCGAAGTGTGCGAGAAGCCAAAGAGAAGGAGAATGAAGCAAAAGAGGAAGGCGAGCTGGTGGAGACCGAGGATGGGGCCGGCGACTGGAATGTGGTGGTGGGAAAGCAGATGAAGCGCCGTCAGCGACAAGCCACCACTGGTCGCCGCCCTTTCCCTCCTGCGCCGAGGTCCTCTGCACCTGGCGGCCCTTTCCGTCCAGCCCCCCGCGGCTCTTCCGCGGCTCCGCGCGGTTCCTACGCCGCTGCTGCTTCTACCCGTCAAAACGCCGGCTTCTCCCACTATGCTGCTCAGCACAGTGCGTGGGAGGCGGACAGAAGAGCGGAGGAGCTGCGACACTCTGTTGTTGTTCTGGGCATGCCTGAGTCGAAGGAAACAGGAGTGAAGGCAGTCCAGGATGAGGAGGCTGCTATGCAGAACCTGGCGGAAACCCTTGAACTCCCAGCTTCCCTCATGCCCAACTTCAGACGTCTGCCAAAGGGCCCACTGGCGAAAAAGAACACTCCCCGCGTACTTATTTGGCATCTGGGCAGCGAATATATGCAGCGCCGCGCACTCCAGTCGTCCTCCCTCTTGAAGGACAGTGCGGTTTTCGGCTCCGTCTTCCTCAGGCCGCTTCTCTCAATGCAAGAGAGGAAGACGGACGCTGAAACGCGCTGGCGTTGCAGAGAGCTCAACCGTCAGCTCCTTGGGCCGGACTGCAGTTCTGACACGCTCTCCGCTGCTACCGAGAAGTTCGTCGTGAAGGGGGACAGATACGCAGCGCGAATCTTCAAGCTAAGTCGTGCGTCTGCTGAGGACGACTGGCCGCGACAGGGGGTGCCGCCGACTGCTGAAGAACTGGCGTATGTGCAGGCGATTTCCGTCACTCAGTCGCATCCAGTTACTGCTGCTCCTCCCACTCAACCGCCTGCTGCCCTTGCTCCTGCTGCCGCTGCTTCCGCCGCCACTCCTGCCTCCTCTTCCTCCAGGGAGGCGGGAAACGCGGTAGGCCCTGTGCAGTCCTAGACAACCAACAGAAGCCACTTGCCTCCTCCTGCCCTCTCCCACAGGATTACATACGCTGTACTCTGTTCAATGCAAACGGACTAAACGCCCTAGAAAAACGGCAGGCCTTGGCTCAGCTACTTGCTGCTGAGTCAATTTACGTTATTGCGATAACAGAAACTCGTCTGCAACCTGCTTTTACGGATGGTATGCTACTGTCTGATCCATCCTCTGCCAGACGGTACAACTACACGCTGCATAGAAGGGACAGAAAAGGGCGGAGAGGAGGAGGGGTCTGCTTGCTGCTGCACAGTTCCCTACAATCTCAATCAGTATTTCTTCCTGATCAATTTTCGGATGTGGAAATAGTAGCGGCCGACATTACCGATGTACACGGAGCACAATCTCGCATCAGTTGTACCTACCGATATCCAGCAGCAACAACGGATGAATCGCGTTTGGTGGCGGACTGCATTAGCTGGCTTTGCTTATCACCCACGGTTCCGGTCTGTTTGGTCGGTGATTTCAATGCGCCTCATATCGATTGGGAGACCCTGGAGTCGCCTGCAGGAGCTCACGCCATTCTCCTCGACTGCTTCCTTCAGAACAACCTTACTCAGCTGGTATCAACGCCTACATACATGCGCAGTAATAATATTCTTGATCTTGTGTTTTCTACTGTACCCATGCATGTACAAAACGTCTCTGTAGATGTGCCATTTTCGACTAGTGACCATATGAGCATTCTCTTTTCTATTGCATGTGAGCCGCGGCGCGAACAGGGATCGAGAGTTATAAAGCTATGGAGTCAGGTCGACCTTCGTGGTATACTAGTCTTTTTGGGTAGCCTTGAGTGGAATATGTTGTTTTCTGCTTGTGCCTCTGTGGACGATTTCTACGCTGTTTTCCTTGATGCTATGTATACTATCATTGATATGTACGTACCCACTAAAGTAGTGCCATGCAATCGTAGCAGTTTTACTTTGCCGAAGCGTATTCGTGTTTTACGTACTAAACGTAGGCAGGCTTGGAAGCGTAGGGGTGAAAGTGTGATGGCCACGGCGGAGTACAAAAGTGCGGCAAAGGAATATTCAGCTGCATTGCGAAAATACGTCATATCGCGCGAAAGGTCAGCGCTAAAGGACTCCAACTCCTTTTACCGCTACGCAGCCAGCAAACTTCGCAGCAGAAAAACTGTGGCACCTCTTCGCAAAACTGACGGCACAATGGCAATTGACAATGCAGATAAGGCTGCGGTTCTCAACCAGCAATTTTGTTCTTCCTTCCGACAGGACGATGGTGTGCGTCCGCCGTTTGTCAGCAGAACTGCGAGTCGTTGCAGCTCTGTTTCCTTCCACCAGCATAATGTATGTAGTTTTCTTAGGCAGCTTCCCTCTAAGGTTACAAATACGCCGGATCGAATCCCAGCAATCTTACTTAAGAAAATTGCGTCGTACTGCCATGATAATGTGTCCTGTGCTGCGTGCATCTGTGAGCCTATCAGTAGAGTATTTCGTGTCAGTTTTAACACTGGAAAATTGCCCAAAATATGGAAGCTTGCGAATGTGGTGCCAATTTATAAAAAGGGTTCTGATGCATCTGCAGTCAATTACAGGCCTATCTCAATTACTAGTGATGTTGGTAAAACTATGGAGCGTTTAATCAACAGGGCCATTTTGCATCATCTTTCTGTAAATAATCTTGTGCCATCTGAACAGCATGGCTTTTTACCGAAACGTTCTGTTGTTACTCAGTTACTGGACTGTGCATTTCATTGGACATCCTTCCTTGTTGATAGGCGCGCTTGTCATGTTGCTTTCTTGGACCATAGCAAAGCCTTCGATGTTATACCGCATAATAAGCTCTTGTACAAACTGCGTGCATATGGTATTGATGGTAAATTGTTTGATTGGGTCAAAGATTTTCTTACCAACAGAGAACAGCAAGTGTTAGTAGGTGGCGTTTTCTCTAACAGGGCTAGTGTTGATAGTGGTGTACCGCAGGGCTCAGTTTTAGGCCCCAGCTTTTTTGATCTGTATACATACGACCTGGTTTCTGAATTAGGGCACCTCCCAGTCTATGTTAGGATGTATGCTGATGATGTCAAAGTTTTTGCTGACAGTACCAATGCAACCGCCCTACAAGATGCTTTATCTGTTATTCAGGAGTGGGATGATAAATGGCAATTATCTCTTAATGTAGCTAAATGTAATGTGCTATCTATTGGTAATTCGCAACCAACTTTGTACAGTTTGTCTGGCTCCAACCTTTCTTTTGTTTCCTCATGTAGAGATTTAGGCGTTATTATGTCCTCTAGTTTTTCTTTTACTCAACATTGCTCTAATATATCAGCAAAAGCGTACGGGGTTGCGCGTTCCATTCTTAAAGCTTTCAGTACAAACAACGCCGAAATTCTTATGCGTGCCTATATCACATATGTACGGCCACTGTTAGAGTTTGCAACTGTTGTATGGAGCCCATCTAAGGTAACTGATATTCGCTTGATTGAGCGTGTGCAGTCATACTACACTTCAGCTGTTTTCTCCAGGTGTCATGGTGTCAAGCCTAACTATGAGTTGCGATGTGCTCACCTAGGTATTCAGAGTTTGGAGGTGCGTCGTTTAAAAGCTGATCTCTGCATGTGCTATTGTGTTTTTACGGGGCGGGTTGACTTGGATGAGAATCAGTTCTTTCGTAGGGCGCGTTCAATTCGCGGGCATCCACTTCGGCTTATTGTACCATATCCAAATAGTAGCCTACAACAAACAATGTTTTGGCACCGTGTTGTCCCTTTGTGGAACTTGCTACCGGATAATATTGTTTCAAGTAATTCGCGCAATTCTTTTCTCACTTCTCTTGACAACTTTGATATCGCAAATCATGCCCGTGTGTACAAGTTTTAGAGTGCTTACGTTTCATTGTGACTTCCATATTTATGTTATGTAAACAGTGTTGTAAAATGTGTGCTTTACTGTTCACATTCGACGCTTACAATATTCATATCAATTTCTGATTGAATAAACGTATATAATTGGGCTATAAGGTTGGACCGTTTGTCCGAGGCGATGCTATGTTGGATTGAAATGACCTAAAACTTTTCAATTGGGCTATCAGGTTGGACCGTTTGTCTTGGACGATGCTAGATTGGTAGAGGTTGCAGTGAGAAGGGGGACAATATGCCGCGTATTTTTTCCAGCTGAATGGTAGCTCCACCGCCATCACAGCTCTCTCTATTCGTCTTACACGATAGTACGACGCGCTTTCTTAACCCTCCCCAGAACTGCGCGTGCAGTATTTTTACCTTCCTCTTTTTATTCGTTTGTTATAAATCGCGTATGAGAAATACTCAAATGTGAAGGAGAAGAAGATCGTTTTTATCTTTCTTTGTTCTTTCACCTGTTCTTGTTCCTGTTTTATTATTCTTCTCTTTTCGTTTTCTTGTCTTTTTATCTCTCTTGCAAAATTTGTGCATTTTGCAGAATAAGACGAAGGTAAATAAATACTGCACGCGCTATTCTGGGGGAGGATAGAGAATGCGCGTCGTACTATCATGTAAGGCGAATGCTGACTGACACAAAAGAAGTTTTATTCACCTTTAAAATTTGCTGTGCTTCAGCGTTATGTATTACGCAGTATTTTATTTTAAGCGCAGTACTTTTGTACACAGCTGTTTTCTTCATCTTTATTTCTAGCGTGAAGGATGAACCCGATCCTGTGATCCGATTGACAGCAGCAGCTTTGGAGGACATACACCGGAGACGCTCATCGGAAGAGGCAGAGGTATAAGCGTAATAGATATCAGCCCTGAAACTTAGGTGGCCGGATTTACCATGGCCGGATTTACCCCACATTACCCTATAATTTCTTTTGCCACTTTCCTGTTCGCCGGCGCTAGCCCTTATTTCAACCGCACCTATTGCAGCCTATCGTGCGGGTATGTAATTCGGTCTAGCTACTTTTACTAAATTGGGGTGGGCGATGGGAAACGAGCAAATGTAATGTGGACTGTAGGGTACTGTGGGGTAAACCTGGACACGGGTAACCCCGACACCAGTATATCTCAGCAACCATACGACCGGTTGAGACACGTATTCTACCAATCGATTCCTTGAACTCTTCTCTTTCAAATGAGCTACCATGTTTGTCATTTGCTGTAGCGGCAAGTTCAGAAAAGCTTAGGTGTCCGAATTTACCCCGTAGTACCCTACCTGTGCAGTTTTTCAATTTCTTTTTAAAGGTGCCGGATACTGGTGAGTATGAAGAAGCTGAAGGACAAGAGGAAGTAGAGTTTGAGGAAGGGGAATCTGCCTTTGTACGCTTTCCTCTATCGGCTGAACAATTGAGAACTTTGCCGGTAAGTAAGCAAACACCCATCTACCTAGATGTACGTAGGTAGGTAGCTATGCATGAGCAATACCAGGAATGCATAGCCCCATAAAAATGTCTCATGCATACCCCCATGCATAGCCCCACATAGGACCTCTCAATTTTTGCATGGGGCTATTCACCGGTAAATACGGTATTGAGAGCATTTGTAGACATTTTGGCGAACAAAACTCTCTAACAGATCCAGTCAGGGATCGAATTATTATGGTTTTTTTCTAGGCCACTGCAGAAGAGAGATACGTGTCAGTACTGGTGTCACAGTTCTGCGACATGTACACCATCTACGTACTGCTTCACAGCAACGCGACGGCGCTCACAGATCTCATGACCTCTATGCAAGACTACTACAACAACGCCAAAGCAGAAGATGAGCAAGATTGGATAACGGAAGAAGGCGATAATTGTGCTGCGCTCTATGGCACCTACGGCTGGCATCGGGCATTTGTGGATAGATTATCCGAGGATGGAAGTGAGCTGCCTGTGTTTTTTGATGTGATTGGTCAAGTGTGACGTGCCGCGTTCCGTATGGCGATAGCCGGGCCCCGAAAAGGGGGGAAGGAAATAGGACCGAACGGGAATCGAACCCGCTACCCTCGGTTACAGCTGTGGACTTGGCACACCACCAGGTGTCGGCCCAAAGACAGATGGCTAAACTCGCCTTACGTAGCTAGAACTAGTCTACCTACACTGGCCTCGGGCGCTATTGCCATACGTACGCAGTACGTAACACGAGTTGCCTATTCACGAGTTGCACTCAGCGTTAGTACTGGGTCGCGAGGTGACCCTCCCCTCTCGCTTTCTTTTTCTTTCCAACTGCCTAAGCGACGTCGACCGCGCCGCCGACGCCGATCAAACGTTGCACTGAAAGTCACGGTTATTCAGAGGGGTCACCTCGCGGCCCAGTACTAGCGCTTAGTGTAACTCGTTGAATAGCTGTCTCTAACAAGCGATATTCTTTTTACCCCGCAATACCGTGCTACGTACATTCATACGTTAGTATTAATTTGCAATCAAGGTTCTGTTTTCTATTATTTCTATTGCAGAGGAAGCGCTGCTGTTCTACGTGGATTACGGTTCCACTGACTGGGTGCCGGTCCACAGTCTTCGTCCTTTGGCGCCTCAGTTCAGCAGTATGCAGGCGCAGGCGATCAAAGTCTCCTTTGTTCAGCGCTACGCACTCGCGCCAGGAATCAATATGGCAGAGCTACAGAAAAGGTGGAGAGGAGAGAGTATAAGTAGGGTGTTGTGGGGTAAACCCGGACACCTAGTTAGTATTATCTCAGCAACCATAATTATGTACGACCGATTGAAACAAGTATTCTACCAATCGATTCCTTGAACTCTCCTCTTTCAAACGAGCTACTGTATATGTTCATCATTTGCTGAAGCGGCAAGTTCAGAAAAGCTTAGGTTTGCGGGTTTACCCCGTGTCCGGTTTACCTCATAGTACCCTATTGTTGTATGGACCGGCAAGGAAAGTTTCCTTCCGTTAGAATAGAAGTAGGGTACTGTTGGGTAAACCCGGCCATGAGGTAAACCCGGCCACTTTCGCTCCTATGAACGTGTGCTGTTTCAGCAATATCAATGAACCAGCTAGCTCATTTGAAAGAGGAGAGTTCAAGGAATCGATTGATATCATGTTTGTCTCAATCGGTCCAAGATACTGAAAATAACTGTTGTGAATTCGTAAGGATATTCGCCTATTTATTACACTGCTTGGTAAGTACATATTTCTTGAAGGTTTTTGCAACTGTGTAACTTGGAGGCACAGAGTGGGGTTGAGTTGTTCGCTGCTGGATTGCGGTACAATGAAGAGGAGAGTGTGACAGAAGTGGAATTTTGCCTGAAAGGCGCGCAACAGCCTACCGTTTTCTTGTCATCTGTGCTGGTGAACGAGGGATACATTACTGCGGTACGGAAACTGTATATTGGGTACTGTGGGGTAAACCCGGCCATGGGGTAAACCCGACCACCTAAGCTCCCGTGAACTTGCTGTTTCAGCAAATGATGAAGCAAATGGCTCATTTTGAAGATGAGAGTTCAAGGAGTCGATTGACATCTTGTCTCAATCGGTCCATTGGTTGCTAAGATGTGCAGCCCTAAAACATGGGTTACCGGATTTCCCCATGGCCAGGTTACCCCATGGTACCCCGTACCCCACCACTAAATCGAGAAGAAAAATTTGCCAGATGTGACAGGGAATCGAACCCTGGACCTCTTGCTTTCCAGGCGAGCGCCGTAACGATTGAACTATCCTCAAGTTAGTTACCCGGCTGTTTCTTGATCAGATCAGAGCAACCTCCAACTTCTCAGCTGTATTGCTTGCCAGCCGAAACATCAAAGTTACGAAGGTCACCCCCAGGGACGACGAACTATTTCGTTTCTGTGTTATGGAAGCAGCCTGGGTGAACCGTGACTATGATCTATGATGTTTCGGCTGGTCGTGACACCAGGTCACCTCCAAACCACTCAAGAAAAATATGACACAAGTAGAAGTCAGCGAAATTCCTCCCCCCCCCCTTCCCTCTGGCATTATTTCTGATCATCTGTGACGTGATTTGTGAACATTGCTTTTCCTGTGTTTAGCAGGAGCTGACGATGAGACCATCTGTGACATCCATTGAAGAAGAAGCTGAAAGTGATGGCTGCTTGAACGTGCAATCGGATAAAGTGGAGGAAAGCGTTTCTCCGGATGATCTCGCCGCTTCGAACAACAAAGACGTTGTATGTGCACGCACATACGTATATACAGTAGGGCACTTATGGGGTAAACCCGGCCATGGTAAACCCCAAATATATCCCCAAAAATAAAGTCAGCATACTATCCGCACGCGTACCCCAGTCTATGATTTTCTGCTCCCTTTATGCGTCAAGGGGCCCCTATAGGGGCCCTCGCCAAAAATCCTCCTTTTTTAATGGTCGAAATCCTCATCATGTCATACCGCAGATATCCTGCAATTTTGAAATTGAAATCCTTCAATTTTGATTTGACAAGAATTCAAAATTTTCGTGGATATCCTTCTAAAAATCCTTCAAATATAATGAGCAAAAAGTGATTTTTTCCTCGTGGGATTTATCCTTGTGTATTACGTACTACTTGTGTACTACTTGTGACAATGATTTACAGTATAGAGAAGGATATCATTGCCGCCACTTTATTAGTCCACGTTCACGAGGATTTTTAAAATTTATGTGTATTTTTCACGAGAATTTCTTTGAATTTTTGAATTCGCGCGCTTTTGCTTTAGACATGAAATGAATACGAATCGAATAGTCGAGGGAAAATGAAGACGAATCGAATACTGTAAACCATGAAATTTTTGAATGCGCAATATTTCGAACAGAAGGGGGTCGTTTAGTTCAAAGACTTTAATTTTCGAACACAGAGCTCAGCCAAGCTATATATATGACGCGCGCAATATACGCTGACACCAGCAACAATTTTTCCCTTCGCAAAAACTTCATGGCCAATTTAATTTCATAGCCACCCGCTGTTCTGCGTCTGAGGCGATATGCAACATTTCTTAGTTCGTAAGGAACACGGAACCATAGCCCTTTATGCGTCCTCGCCAAAAATCCTTCTTTTTCCATGGTCAAAATCCTCATTACGTCATACTGCAAAAATCCTGCAATTTTGAAATTCAAAATTTTCGTGGATATCCTTCTAAAAATTCTTCAAATGTAATGAGCAAAAAGTGATTTTTTCCTCGTGTGATTTATCCTTGTGTACTATGGAAATGTTTTACAGCATAGAGAAGGATATCATTACCGCCACTTTATTAGTCCATGTTCACGAGGATTTTTTAAATGTATGCGTATATATATATTTCATGAGGATTTCTTTGAATTTTTGAACGCGCGCTTTTGCTATAGGCGACGAAAAATTTGCGCAGTTTAATAATTAGAAGAGATTGCTCGAGAAAGTCGTAGTGAAAGATTGGAAGGAGGAAGGAAAGAAGAATAGTGCAAGGAGGAAGACTGAAAAGCAAGAAGAGGTATGCTTATTTGTTGTAATCTCATGATTATTGTGGTAAAAATTATCATGACTTGTTTGTAATGTCTGAAGACATATTCACAGCGGTCTTTTGTGTGTTTAGCTGGTGATAAGAAGCAAAGGATTTTGCAGTGGAATCGTTCTCTTTCTGGAATCAAATCGTTCTTTCTTTCAGCAATGCCTATGCCTTACACGACCCTTTCAGCTTTGCAAAAAGTGACACAAAGCACTTCACATAGAAATGACACTCAAGGTAGAGTCATGAAACTGATGTGAAATGCTGTGGGTCACAAAGAATAAAATTAATCTGTTTTCTTTGTTTTAGGTAGACTGGTAAACATAAATACTGAGCTTCAATACTCAAGACAGATAAGTGATACTCATTTTATTTATATTCACATTGCAATAATCATGGCAAAAAATGTATACTCATTGACAATTATATGTGATTCATCCTTCTGAAGTATGTACTTGAGGGTTTTCCATGCACGTAGATATCCTTCTAAGTCATCCTTCATATTTACAAAAAACACTGTACCTATGACGATATTTACATGAAGATTTTTTTTTGATTTATCCTTCTGCATTTTTTTTTGTATGGCGGTCATGAAGATAAATGTTGTGAATCCTTCTAAAAAATCCTCATCAACACATCCATTTTGCAGTATTACTGTTTGGAGGATATCCTTCAAATTTTCGTCGAAATTCACGAGGATAAATTTTAAAATTTCAACTCGAGTCCATACAAATCACGAGGATAGCTAGCCAAATTTGACAAAAATCTGAAATCGAAAATTTCGACGGATATCCTTCAAAAAAGAAGGATGTTTCGGAGAAAAAAGAAGGGCGAACCAGAGCAAAATAGAAAGATATTTAGGCCTCTAAAGAAGGATAAATTTAGGCCAATATCCTCTTGAAAATTCTTTGACTCATAAAGGGTTAGGCTTAGGCTTAGCAATTGACGTAGGTTTAGGCTTAGCAATGGACATAGGCTTCTTAAGCTTTGGTTTAGAAAACTGAAAACTCTAGTTGAAGCGAGTTGAACTGAGTTGAACTGAGTTGAACCGAGTTGAACCGAGTTGAACTGAGTTGAACTAAGTTTAACTTAGCAATGGACATAGGCTTAGGCTTAGCAATGGACATAGTCTTAGGCTTTGGCTTAGAAAACTGAAAACTCTAGAGTTGAGCCGATTTGAACTGAGTTGAACTGAGTTGAACCGAGTTGAACCGAGTTGAACTGAGTTGAACCGAGTTGAACTGAGTTGAGCTGAGTTGAACCGAGTTGAACTGAGCTGAACCGAGTTGAACTGAGTTGAACTGAGTTGAACCGAGTTGAACTGAGTTGAACTGAGTTGAACTAAGTTTAGCTTAGCAAGGGACATAAGCTTTGGCTTAGCAAAGGACATAGGCTTAGGCTTAGCAATAGGCATAGGCTTAGGCTTAGCAATTGACATACGGTACAAGAGAGAAGTAAGTCCCTCATTCTAGCAGTTGGCGCAAGTGGCGAAGTGACTTCTCGTTCACTTCGCGTCACGTCGGCTTCGCGCCGCGTCAAGTCGGAGACCAAGCCGCGTCAAATTTGCAGCGGCGTCGCGCGGCGTGTCAGGAACAAGAAGTGACCAGCAGTGGCCTGAAAAACTGGCCCCCCTTTTCCCTTCTCCTCAGCAGGAAAACAATTAGTAGTGTGGGCAGGCAAGCATTATAGCAAACGATAATCCCGCTCTCTCCTTCTCTTCCCGCGTTTCTGTTGATTGGAAGGTAGCCAAACTTTTGCGGCTGCTGTGTCTGGCGAGGTCGGAGGTCAGAGGGAAGCAACCAGCACTACTAGTGGGCGTGGTATGTAATGTGTGTACTAGGTAGTATGCTACGAACCAGAGCGTGTTTTTCTCTTCTGGCTGGGTGGCCGTTGTCTGCCTTCCATTCCTTCTTCCGTTTGCAATGACGCTGCTTATGCTTGTCAGCTAGAATAGAATGCCCTACGCTTCATTGCCCCCATCTAAGCAGCGACGAAAACGCGTTTTCCCGCACGAAAGACGAGAAATTATCAGACTGAACAAGATAGGCCACTCGAATCGAAAAATAGCGAGGTATTTTTGGGAAGTCCGTCATGCACCTATCACTCTGAAATCCGTCAACCTCAAAATAAATAAGGCGGCCCATGACTTTTTGATTGTTTTTTAAAAAATTTTGTCGTATTTTTGTTGTTTAGCTTTGCTGGCCTGTATGTATCATGTGCGTGTGTATGCTTTAGGTAAATAATGTTCCCGTTCCAACTTCGTTCATGTTCCCGTATTTGACATTGGCATTTGCCGCTTTGCTACTGAACGTTTTTGTTGTGAGATTTATACTCTGTCTTGAAGCAGGACCCTTGTACGTATAATCGATACGTTTCTTGAATTTACTTACATGAACAATGGTAGCTAAGATTGAGGAATGCAAGTGTATGTAATGAATAAAAACAAAACGTACGTAGGTCTATTGGTCATTTTATTTTTATGGGGTTGGTGACGGGGTCAGCAGCAGCAAAAGTAAACAGAGGAAAGAAGAGAACCTGCGGCAGGCAGGCAGCAACAGCAGGCAGGGTTCCTATTTTCGCGCATCCCTCCTCGCGTCAACTTACGCTGGCGTGAAGTGGCGTTAGTTGCCTGTGACCTACCCCTTTCCTCCCCGTCTCGCGCCTAATCGCGCGAGCGCGACGCCGCGCAAAGTGGACGCGACTTCTACCTGCGCCTAAACTCGCGCCTACTTGCGCCGACGCGAAGTGGCTTCACATCCAGAATGAGGGACTTACATATTTCTTGTACAGTATCTGCTGTTTTGAAGCTATTGTTTTTGAATATTTTTTTTGCAAAAATTGCACAACCAAAAATTGGATACATCACATAAAATACTTGTTACATTCAATTAAATCATTTTACTTAATCATCTGTATCTGTTTCATCATCTTCAATCAGTGGATCCAAGGCCTCAAGATTTTGCTTCAATTTCTTTTTGATCAGGAATTTGTATTTGTCCCATGCTGTGTCCCACATTCCCATCATTACATCTTCACTATCATCTTCCATTTCATCCTCCAGTTTGGCCACTTTAGCTTCAATTCGTTGAACCAGTTTATCATCTTTGGCAGCAGACATAATATTTTCCATTGTGTAATAGTTTAAAGTCATTTTCCTCAGAAAGGATGTGAATAATTCGCCTTCCAAGAAGTCCTGATGTATTACACCAGGCACATGACCAGGTTTCCCAATGGCTACTCTCTCATTGAACAGGTTGTCAGCTGTGTACTCTATGAACTGGCTCCAAAAATCTTTTTCCTTTTCTTCCTCTTCTTCCTCTTCAAAACAGCAGATACTGTACAAGAAATATGTAAGTCCCTCATTCTGGATGTGAAGCCACTTCGCGTCGGCGCAAGTAGGCGCGAGTTTAGGCGCAGGAAGAAGTCGCGTCCACTTTGCGCGGCGTCGCGCTCGCGCGATTAGGCGCGAGACGGGGAGGAAAGCGGTAGGTCACAGGCAACTAACGCCACTTCACGCCAGCGTAAGCTGACGCGAGGAGGGATGCGCAAAAATAGGAACCCTGCCTGCTGTTGCTGCCTGCCTGCCGCAGGTTCTCTTCTTTCCTCTGTTTACTTTTGCTGCTGCTGACCCCGTCACCAACCCCAGTAAATAAAATGACGAATAGACGTGCGTACGTTTTGTTTTTATTCATTACATACACTTGCATTCCTCAATCTTAGCTACCATTGTTCATGTAAGTAAATTCAAGAAACATAAGATCGATTATACGTACAAGGGTCCTGCTTCAAGACAGAGTATAAATCTCACAAACAAAAACGTTCGGAGTATGCCAATGTACCAATGTTCATGAACACTACCACCATGGTATCTGACATTGGCATTTGCCGCTTTTGCTTACTGAACGTTTTTGTTTGTGTTAGATTTATACTCTGTTTTTTTTTCTTTCTTGAAGCACGCCCTTGTACGTATATCGATACGTTTCTTGATTTCTTACATGAACAATGGTAGCTAGATTGGAAGGAATGCAAAGTGTATATGTAATGAATAAAAAAATAAACGTACGTAGGTCTATTGGTCATTTTATTTTTACGGGGTTGGTGACGGGGTCAGCAGCAGCAAAAGTAAACAGAGGAAAGAAGAGAACCTGCGGCAGGCAGGCAGCAACAGCAGGCAGGGTTCCTTATTTTCGCGCATCCCTCCTCGCGTCAACTTACGCTGGCGTGAAGTGGCGTTAGTTGCCTGTGACCTACCCCTTTCCTCCCCGTCCTCGCGCCTAATCGCGCGAGCGCGACGCCGCGCAAAGTGGACGCGACTTCTACCTGCGCCTAAACCCGGGCCTACTTGCGCCGACGCGAAGTGGCTTCACATCCAGAATGAGGGACTTACATATTTCTTGTACAGTATCTGCTGTTTTGAAGAGGAAGAAGAGGAAGAAAAAGGAAAAAGATTTTTGGAGCCAGTTCATAGAGTACACAGCTGACAACCTGTTCAATGAGAGAGTAGCCATTGGGAAA
>JASAMW010007162.1:0-33333 GCA_030247985.1 Epsilonema sp. ZAB3_2
CATGCTGATTTGTCCTCCATGTCTTAGCTTAACCGTGCCTCCAATGAGCAGTGATTGTGTGGCGCCAGTTGCATAGATGGCGCTGCCATGACTCAGCTCCAGTCTGCCGTCTCCATTGACCCAGAAGTTGGAGCGATGTCCGATTCTGATGGCGCTGCGATTTCGAGCGGAAACCGAGCCGAAAATGCGAACTGATGCACGCCAGCCAGAATAGAGGTCGCTAGATGTGGACAGTGTGAGTTTCGCCTGACTCATGGAGCTATTGTACCGCACCATCAGCAGACTCTGGTCGTCCAGAGAAAGGAAGGACTTGACGGACAGAGCCAAAACAGCCGGGACCGTCGCGTCTTTCCCTTCAAGCTGAATCCACACAGAGCTCATGGCGAAAATACGACAGGCCTTGTCGACGTGAATGCGCCCATGCTCCGATTCCATTCGACTTGATTCTCTCAGATGGATAAAACTGAGCTTGGCGATATGCAGCTCAGACTGTTTGAGGCTGATCTGACTGTAGTCTTGCTGATGTAGGCTGCCATAGTCACTCAATAGCAGCTGGCTATTGTCCAGCACTGACAACGAGGAGGATCGTCTTGCAGTTATGTGGAACTGTAGCTCGCTGCGTCGACGCAGTCGGACAGTGGAATGATCGCGAACTTCCAGAACACTCCATCCGCCTGGGTTGCCGTGAATGCGACTGTCAACGATGGACAGGGCGCTTTGATTTTCAATTCGAGTGACGAATACAGAATGAAAGCCAGAGCCCTCATCCTGTGGGCAATTTGCAGCCGTCCCACTGAAGTCACTTTGATGACTGATGATAAATTCCGAGCCAGGTGTCAGCAGATCGAACCGTCCATTTCGACAGTCACTGGAGAATGTAAAATGGGAAGACGTTCCGATAGTGATATTGGATTGTTGGGCGGCGCTGAAATGAATGCCGTCTGAGCCGAGTGAGAGGCGCGCACCTTCGCAAAATGTCATGGAGGCGCCGTCTGCCAACGGTAGCACATCGTCCAGAGGTCGCGAGTGTTGCAACCACGCTTGTTCCGCTGTCATTTCGACAGCAAAGCTGACGTTCTTCTCCAATGGTCGTCCTGCTAGACAGTCGTCGCCGACCACCACGCGAACTGAACGCACCGTCGGCGTACGCACATAAGATGCCATCCAACATGACTCCGTGGGCGGAATATCCTGCGCTGCACCATCTCTGGACATGGAACAATATTCAGCCCCACAGCTCAGATGTGCACACTCGTCCACCGTACACCCTGTTTGTAAGAGCGCCATCCAGATGACAACACACCACGAAATCTCCATACTTACTTCACTCCTCGTGTACATACGTAATACGCAAGAAAAGACGCATTCGATGCAAGTACGATCGTATCGTGCACAGGCACCTACGTATATATTACGAAAACATTGTTCTGATTACAATTATGGGTAGTAGACAGACGATCCTCCCGCAAGAAGAATGTGACATGACATGGCGGCAAGGCAACCTTCCCTGCAGCTGATCAGCGGGGAATTCGACGCACAGACAGGGCAACGAAACAAGAACCTGCTCTTTTAGCCATTACGAACTTATTATTTATACAACACACTCGTATCAGAAAAAATAATTGTACTATAGTCGAACAAGAAATTTCATGAACCATTGAAATTTTTTCTCAGCCAATAAAAGACGTAGAGCACAGCGGTCAAACTTCCACGGCTAACTTTAGCTCGCCGTTCCAATAAAAAAAACCGTTTGTCTCCAGCTGCTCTCAGTGTCGAGATCTCGCCAAATTCCTTCAGTACTAAAATCGCCCAATTGGGCGTGGACCATTGGGCAATTCTAAACCTCGCAAATGCCCGAAAAATCAAAAATGGCAGAATAAGCGTACGTGACGAAGACGATGAAAATGCGCATCGGGCGTACAGGGTCGTAGGGTGTCGTGGTTTGCGTGGTTTAGCGTCTGCCAAATGGTGACACGATTTCAGTACTGAAGGAATTTGGCGAGATCTCGACACTGAGAGCAGCTGGAGACAAACGGTTTTTTTTATTGGAACGGCGAGCTAAAGTTAGCCGTGGAAGTTTGACCGCTGTGCTCTACGTCTTTTATTGGCTGAGAAAAAATTTCAATGGTTCATGAAATTTCTTGTTCGACTATAATTTTTAATTACATCATCACGTATGAAGCGACTAAACACTGGACGTCGGGTACGTAGGTACATACATACCATGCGTGTCTCACAATAACCAGGTACCTATTAGGCATTCAAAGAAAGCGTTAATTTGCAGCTCAGCCTTCTTCCAAAGCGACGTGAAGTGATGGTTTGACACAGAAGGCGCCTTCGCGTACATATTCTCGCATTTTCAACGCAATCTCAGATGAGAACAGCTCGTCAACCAGAGGAGACTCCACCAAGTGACAAATTATGTCATACTTGGCGTATCTTCCATCCATCTCCGTCTCCGTCTCACGATTCAACAAATACTCCAAGGCTCTGAACAATCCACAAACGCCTCGGTACATCGTAAACAGTACGTTCAATAGGTAACAGCAAGACTACATAAGGGAGATAGACTATGCCAGCTTATGCTACGGCCGTTTTGGTCCCAATCGGGGGCCCCTATAAAATGCACGCAAAAGTAGAGATATCTTTCTTTTTTTCCTTCTCCTTCCTTTTCTTTCTTTCTTTTTTCACAGACGGGGCTGTGGGCCCCTTTCTCTATTTTACATCGATCTACGGGGCCCCCGATTGGGACCAAAACGGCCGTAGCATGGAACATGACGCCAATACGTACTAGCTGGCTTAGTCTCTCTTCTTTTATGTAGTCTTGGTAGCAGTCTAGTAGCCAAAAGAGAAAGATGGACATACTGTCCATGTGTACACTATTACTCTTACCCGGCCTGTTGAGCAAATAGACGCTGTCCCCAATGCTGAGAGGCGACAGCTTTCAGTACTGCGCCAGCCGCTAAACGCAGCTCAGTGATGGGCTGCTTGAACAAGGACAACATGAGATCCAAACTCTTCTCATTTCCACCATTCAGCTCAGCAAACCATAGGCTTTCCGCGTCGGCATCCTAAAGACAGAAGGGAAGAACAATGTCATATTGCCTATTCTACAGTATTACGGTTAGGCTTAAAAGCCTACTTTGGCGTAGGGAGCAGGCGTGAGCAGATCTGCAAGAGCTTCCAAGTGTCTGACGCGAAGAGAAAGTGGACCGTCCTGAGTAGCGCGTCCAAAGCACTCCATACACGTCGCCATTTCTGCTCCTGAGAAACACTCCTATTACATCCATCGCAGCCTAATTTCACGCATGAGTATTGAGTGCTGCAGCTGAGGGTTATCATCTTGGATAAGAACAGAGCGCTTACTCTTCTCGGCGAGGAGTATCTTTCCCGGGTAAGTGGCAGCGATACAAGCGAGTGTGTCGAAGCCTAAAAGACGACCAGCTGGCTCCAAAGATTGAAAGTTGGTGACCAGATGAAACACCGCATCCAGAAATTTCGGAAAGCTTTGGCAGCATTCAGCCGGATAGGAACGCGCCAAATAGCCAAAGAAACGCACAGCCGCTGCCGAACAAAACACACACGATTACTACTCCCTCTAGTATCATTCTGTTTCCGCTTTGGTATACGCCGTCACGGACACTAGAGTACGTATGCACCACTTCAGTACAACGCAAAGTGATCCCTTTTATTTCAGCGTGTTTCAGATCGGTAAAGTTGGCGGTTTCGATGACGTCTTTCAGTCATCGAAGAATGAATTGACTGAAAGGCGTCAAGGAAACCGCCGACTACTGTTCTAAAACACACAAAGAAGTCACCTTGCGACCACCCAAACCAATACGGCAGAGAAAGACGCTGTTTCTGACCAGGAAAGAGGAAAAGAGAGTCCGGTGCCTCCTGTGCCTGGGTGAGCAGAGCGTAGACTCTGGGAAGCAGACCGAGATCATGCAGGACTTTTGCGGCTTCCGCCGACTGACACGCCAACTGCGCCAGCATCTCCAACGCATTCAGCTGACTCAACACATCATCACCATCCACCTCCGCCAACAAAGGAGCTAACAGACCCCCGTCCACGCATACGCGCAGCGCATCAGCAGACTCCGAACAGCACAGAACCACCAACTGCAACAACGTACGTATGTACAAAACGTATACTACAGGGTGTCCAACCTAAATTTACACAAAATTCAATCGATCATAACTTTCGTCTTAAGAGGCAGAGAAAGATGAGACCTAGCTCATCTGAAAGGTCAATTCAAGAGCTATATTTTGGTATGTCTGCCGTTTCTGTGTGCCCTACCGTTCACGAGTTAGAGCGATTCTCGCAGATCACCTCAAAAACAGTTTTCCCAAAACTGAAGCCCACAGCAATTTCCTTGTCATCTGCCTATTCTTTGCTTCAGCCAGAGATCATTTGGGATAAAGTGAATGTCGCCCACCAACACCCTTTGACTCATTCATCCCACTGTGTGGTATGACCTTTTGCATGCATTTATGCACTTTGTGGCCCAAATATCCACCCTCAATGCTGAACCTTCACATTGCAATACCACCACTTTGGTTTTTGAGCATTTTGTCAAACTAAGCTCTTCAAAATGCTATAAGGCAAGGTTTCTGAGTCGTGTGAGAGTCTGACTATAGAAGGCCGGACACCCTCAATATTTCACATTTCCTGTTCGGTTCATAAATAAGTACTACAACACATGGGGAATCGAATGCAAAAAACCGCATCTCAAAATTCGCCCTCGTTGAGGAGTTATAGATGCGCAAACCCTCCTGACCCATTTTAAGGCAAAAATTACATAAAATGCATTCTTTTTAGGTTCCAGTGGACGCAGCCGGCTGAAATTTTGTACACACATACCCACTATGGGACCCTACCTGCAGGGGAATTTTTAGCCTTCTAGCCCTCTTCACACTGGAGTTATGGCGTTTTGAAGTCAATTTCCATGCAAACTGGGGCTAGGTTTTTTTAGGTTATATGCCTATAGCTGATCAGATACAGTACCGGCCGCTCTGAAAATTTTTATCCCTTTAGGTAACCCATTATAGTTTTCGAAAATACAAAAAGAAAAAATTCGGTAGTGGTCCGAGAAAGAGAACGGTCCTCATAAATAGTGAAAAATTCAGGAAAAATTTTCCCACCTTTTTCTATTATTCAAGATAAATGAGCAATACCACTGGAGCTTCTTCCTAAAAAGTAATCTATCTTATGTAGAATTTGATGTAGATTTCAAAAATAAAATTGATTTTCCAAAAAATTACCCCTTACCCAAAATTCTCAAAAATATAGTATTTTGCAAAGTTATATACTAGCGGTTAAATTTTTTTGGAAAACCAATTTTATTTTTTGAAATCTACATCAAATTCTACATAAGATAGGTTACTTTTTAGGAAAAAGCTCCAGTGGTATTGCTCATTTATCTTGAATAATGGAAAAAGGTGGGAAAATTTTTGCTGCATTTTTCACTATTCATGAGGACTGTTCTCTTTCTCGGACCACTACCGATTTTTTTCTTTTTGTATTTTCGAAAACTATAATGGGTTACCTAAAAGGGATAAAAATTTTCAGAGCGGCCGGTACTGTATCTGATCAGCTATAGGCATATAACCTAAAAAAACCTAGCCCCAGTTTGCATGGAAATTGACTTCAAAACGCCATAACTCCAGTGTGAAGAGGGCTAGAAGGCTAAAAATTCCCCTGCAGGTAGGGTCCCATAGTGGGTATGTGTGTACAAAATTTCAGCCGGCTGCGTCCACTGGAACCTAAAAAGAATGCATTTTATGTAATTTTTGCCTTAAAATGGGTCAGGAGGGTTTGCGCATCTATAACTCCTCAACGAGGGCGAATTTTGAGATGCGGTTTTTTGCATTCGATTCCCCATGTGTTGTAGTACTTATTTATGAACCGAATAGGAAATGCGAAATTTTGAGGGTGTCCGTGAACAATGCACACACCAGGGAAAGCTTGCCATAATTCCATTTCCAGTGGGTCAGGTATAATGAAAAGAGATCGCTGGTTAATCCTTTTGCTATGTCGCATTCACATTGCCATGTTTTAGTCCAGTTATTTCTCAATTAGCTGTGTTAGCTGAAAATTGGATTAAATTCAGTTTTGGGAAAACGTTTTTTGAGGTGGTCTGCGAGAATCGCTCTAACTCACGAACGGAAGGACATATAGAAACGGCAGACATACCAATATATATCTGTTGAATTGAGCTTTCAGATGAGCTAGGTCCCATCTTTCTATGCCGCTTAAGACGGAAGTTATGCTCAATTGAATTTTGTGTAAATTTAGGTTGGACACCCTGTATACCGTCTACCTGTCTGACAACTACTGTCTGTACCTGTCTGACAAATGCGTGATTATACGAACGGAGGCACATCACATCACCAAGATACATGCAATGGTCGATCCAGCAAGAATTTGTCTCAGAACCTTTCCCCCGCAGGATAGGAGTACATGAGTTTCTATTTTTCGCAGCACGCAAAAGACAACTCTCGCTGGACAGACTATCCACCATATGCAGTAAGGGAATTGTGTTGGTCGATGGCGACCCAGCAGAGGCATTTAGTGAAACTTTGGATCGGTGTCTGCGCGGTCGTCAACCCTGTTCAATCATCTGGGAGCGGAAAAGGAGCGAGCGAAACGAACAATTGACAACAAAATGACGTCGACGACCGCGCAGACACCGATCCAAACTTTCACTAAATGCCGCGGGTCGCCATCGACCAACCAAATTCCCTTACTGCATACGGTGGATAAGCTGCGAAACGAAAACAGTACTAACTTCGTATGCGCGGAATCGAACGACGTCTTGCTTGGTACGAAGAAGTGTCTCCAGCTCTCGTTTCACCACTTCGTTTCGCAGTACAGCACTGGCATCACGCGAGATGCAGATGCGGAGGAGAGAAGAAGCGGCAGTCTCCTGCTTGGAAGAGGAGAGCAGGCGAAGAGCAGCCGCCAACACTGCCACACCAGCGCCTGTCAACTCCGTCCACACTTCACGCCAACCCTCTGCATCCTCCAGCTCCACACACACCTACAATACGTGCGCCTTCTGATTAGGGCTACAGCCATGGCAGTCCCACGTCGATGCGGTGTGGTTTCGGTGCAGTTCGCTCATTTTAACTCGGCGAACTGAGTATGTGGTGTACATACTCTATATTAGCATTCATGTATATAATCTGTACAGCGAGAGACCAACGGAGGATACGTAGCATTATAACTACACAAGGAAGAGGGACTATGACAGCCAGTACTGGCTTCCTGTTCCATGCTAAGCCAGTTTTGGTCTCAGTTGAGGGCCCAGGCTGGAACAGGGCCCCTGATCTAAAGTTGCTGTTCTGACGCCAACAGGAACACGAAGCCAGTACTGGCTTGGCTAGCATCGTCTCGCATAGTAGCATCGTCTCGTAGCATCGTATCGCAGCGGGCTTCAGCTCCTGCTGCACATCTCTTCCAAAGGGTCGAAGACATGGATTGGGGATAGTGTATGCCCAACCATAGGGTACTACGTACTAGCAACTAGGAAGTCCTCCAGCAAAAGATCCATCTGGGTCTTTGCCTGCACTGCGAAAAATAGAAACTGAACACGGTTTCTTATCCGCGATTCCTAGTCGTCTGCTGGAGTACAGCACAGCACGGGCAAAGGCCCAGAGACAACTCTCGCTGTGGACGGATGATACCCTATAGTGTGGGTGTACCTGTTTGGCAAAGACTTCGGCCAGAGCCTCGGAGCCTGTGGAGAAGAAGAGAAGAACCTGGACTTGGAAGTGTCGCAGAAAGAACGCACCGCCCAAACACGCCAACACACGCGAACAGATCTGGCGGCATAAATCCAGGCTTTCCTTCAAAACTGCCGAATTTCTGAAACGCAAGGAAAAGCGTCGTTTTGTATGTATATACGTACGTAGTGAAGAGTGTCAAGTATAATTTTTTTGACACTTTATTATATCAACGACACCTATTTTCCCTCAATACCGAGTGAATAAACCGCAATATAATTATGAGGTCTTGTTCTGGAGTAATACGCGCTGAAAGCATAGTAGTATTTTTGGGACACCCTGTAGATTTATGTCGAATAGTAGTAGCACCAAAAATATATAATCCCTGTATAGAGAAGAATGTCCTACGTAGTGAAAAGAAACGAAGCAATCCCTGACTCGTTTTGGCCCCAATAAATTGGATCCCTATTTTTTGGATATCCTATTTTTTGGATATTACGAAACCTATTTATTGGATATCCTATTTATTGGATATCCAATAAATGGGAATGCGGAAACCCCAATAAATAGGTTTCGTAAAACCCTATTTATTGGATATCCTATTTATTGGATAGTACGAAACCTATTTATAGGATATCCTATTTTTTGGATATCCTATTTATTGGATATTATGAAACTTTTATTGGGGTTTCCGTATCCTATTTATTGGATATCCAATAAATACGATATCCAATAAATAGGTTTCGTAATATCCAAAAAATAGGATATCCAAAAAATAGGGATCCAATTTATTGGGGCCAAAACGAGTCAGGGATTGCTTCGTTTCTTTTCACTACGTAGGCCATTCTTCTCTATAAAGGGATTATATATTTTTGGTAGCACCGACTGACCATAAAGAACAGGACGCTAGCGAGTATGCTCACTCACCACTGCATATGCTTGCTTACGTGTCTATAGCGGTTGTCAAATCGATCAATTTTGACAGCCAAGAGCCATTAGAATTGGCAAACCAGGCAGAAACTTGGCTGTCAGTAGCTGTAGCCAAACGACGCCAGCATTCTTCCAGAATCTTCCCATTCTCACCTTCAACTGCAGATTTCGGAGGAATGGAAAGCAAATCCAAAAGTCCTACCACGCTTTCAACTCTTCCCATTCGCTCCTCCAATGAAAGACCATCGCCCATCATTATCATGGGATTCGATGCCTGTAACAAAAGCAAAAATGGCTGCCAAATCGGCGGCTGCGTTCCGTTGTTCGCTGTAAGTACGTTTTGTTTCTCTTTCTTACCTTCCAAAATTCGGGTCTGTCTAAAAGGCTGACGTTGACGATGACGCTGACGCGGTGACTAAAAGGCTGATGCCAGCTGACGCTGACGGGCACAATTCTGAACAAAAAATGCAAACGGTACAAGCCAACCGGAAGCTAGATCACGGGACCTCCGGACGCAGCCGCCCGATATAGGAGAAAAAATTTTTTCCAGAAAATTGCGTCAGCGTCAGCATTTTAGCCTGGAATGAAGACTATTGATCACAAGGAGGTTAGTTAGCAAGCAAGTAAACATTTCTGAAATAGGAAAAGAGGAAATAAGAACAAGCAGCAGACATAAACCCCACTTTCTTCGATCTTTTCAATGTGGGGTTGGCGTGAGCCCATCCCCAACTGTATGGCCGAAAAGCCGTTTTCAGCTTTTTGGCAAAAAATATTTGCAGGCCTCAGTACGAAACGCACGAGCCAGCCAAATGCTGTCCTTCTCAAATCTACCACCAACCAACCCCAAACTCCTTCCCAACCACACCAACCAAAATAAAAACAAATGCACAAAAATTGACATCAGCTGACACTGGCATAGTGAAGTGACCATTTATGAAAGGTTTCTAATGATGCAGCTGCATTTCCATTATCCCATGTTTAAGGCCTGATAAGCCCGATTTTCAGGTTTCAAAAAAAAGGACCGAAAGCAAAAAGCCTTGGAAACACTTCTATGACAAAAATGGCAAACAGGAAGAATTTGCTCAACTAAGCCTAAGCCTAAGCCTAAGCCTAAGCCTGCTGCTTGTTCATTTGGAGAAAAAGGATTTTGAACTATGAGGAAAATACAGAGTCCGATTAAAAAAAATGCTTGCACTTTTGACCATTTTCTTTCCTGTTTTTCTACTCCAGAGAACTGTTTACTTGCTTGACTGCTCAGGTGGCATATTGTAGAATGCATTTGAAAAGGCTGTTTTTCACATTTCAGGTGCAGTGTGGTGGGACCGAGCACCGCGCTGGGACTTTGGACCCTTCGGGGGACGAGAAGGAGGCATTTGGCTGTGGCTGTGTGCGGCTCAGAGGCCTCCGAACCCTATTTGCCAAAAAACTGAAAAACGCCATTTCCGGCCATACCAGTGGATAAGTTAACGCCGACCCCGCATTTGAAAAGATCAGAAAGTTGCTCTTGTCGATTTAGTTTGCTAATTTTTAGCCTCTATGCATGCCGCAGAGCCTTTAAAATAAGCTGACGCACCCCGACCCAGCCGCCCGAACCTAACTAACCTCTTTGTGATCTGTAGTCTTCAATGTACTTGATTGGCAATCACTCCAGGCTAAAATGCTGACACTGACCAAGGAGCTATAAGTAGAGGAGACGTCACTCCCCCAAATATCGGGCGGTGAAAGTGTCCGGAGGTCCACGTGATCTAGCTTCCGGTTTTCTAAGGTCTGTGGCATGCCATAGAGGCCAAATCAAGCCAAACTCAGATCATACATATACCCCAACTTTCTTCGATCTTTTCAATGGTGGGGTCAGCGTTAACCCATCCCCAACTGGTATGGCCGAAAATGGCCATTTTTCAGCTTTTTGGCAAAAATAGGGTATTTTGCAGGCCTCAGTACAAAACGCACAGAGCCAGCCAAATGCTGTCCTTCTCAAATTCCACCACCAAGGGTCCAAAGTCCCCAGTGGTGGTGTTAACTCCTTCCCCACCACACTGGCAACCTGAAAAATTGTTGAAAAACTGCCTTTTCAAATGCATTTCTACCCAAATATGCCACCCTAGTGCAGTCAAGCAGAGAAAATTAGAGCACCCTACCCTAGTTTTATGCGTAGATTTCAAAAATGAAACTGGTTTTTCCATTATCCCATGTTTAAGGCCTGATAAACCCGATTTTTCATGTGTTTCAAAGGAATGAAAAAGTGTACCAAAAGCAATTTTTTTTAAAATCAGGTACCCTGACCTAATTTTATGCATAGATTTCAAAAATGACCTTAATTTTTAAATTAATCCATTTTAGGCAAAGAAAAACACAAAAAAAACCAAAAAAAAAAAAAAAAAAAACAAAAAACAGACCAAAAAAAAAGCGGACACTGACAAAACACAGAAAAATCGGACAGGCCAAACAGGAAAGGAAAAACCACAGAAACACGCGGAACCAGACAGGCCAACCGCGACGCACAGGGGCAAGAGAAAGCAAAAGCCAACAACAGGCCAGGAGGAAGAGAACACCACCACGGGACGACCCGGGAACACAAAGACAGCAGGCGCCGGCGCCCAGGCCCAAAACCCGCCAAAAAGCAAAAACAACCCACCCAACAAAACCTTTAAGGCCTAATATACCCGATTTTTTACTTGTCTGATCAAAAAATGGCATAAAAAGAGGCTGCTTAGGCCTGAAAAATGGATTAATTTAAAAATTAAGGTCATTTTTGAAATCTATGCATAAAATTAGGTCAGGGTACCTGATTTTAAAAAAAATTGCTTTTGGTACACTTTTTCATTCGAAACACATGAAAAATCGGGCTTATCAGGCCTTAAACATGGGATAATGGAAAATCCAGTTTCATTTTTGAAATCTATGCATAAAACTAGGGTAGGGTGCTCTAATTTTCTCTGCTTGACTGCACTAGGGTGGCATATTTGGGTAGAAATGCATTTGAAAAGGCAGTTTTTCAACAATTTCTCAGGTTGCCAGTGTGGTTGGGAAGGAGTTAACACCACCACTGGGGACTATGGACCCTTGGTGGTAGAATTTGAGAAGGACAGCATTTGGCTGGCTCTGTGCGTTTTGTACTGAGGCCTGCAAAATACCCTATTTTTGCCAAAAAGCTGAAAAACGGCCATTTTCGGCCATACCAGTTGGGGATGGGTTAACGCCAACCCCACCATTGAAAAGATCGAAGAAAGTTGGGGTATATGTCTGATCTGAGATTGGCTTGATTTGGCCTCTATGGCATGCCACAGACCTTAGAAAACCGGAAGCTAGATCACGTGGACCTCCGGACACTTTCACCGCCCGATATTTGGGGGAGTGACGTCTCCTCTACTTATAGCTCCTTGCGCTGACGCAATTTTTAGGAAACAATTTTGCACCGTTTGCATTTTTTGTTCAGAATTGTTATCGTCAGCGCCAGCTGGCGTCAGCCTTTTAGTCACTGCGTCAGCGTCAGCGTCAACGTCAGCCTTTTAGCCAGACCCCCAAAATTCCTTCTCTTCTCCTCCTTCCTCCTCCTTTCTCTCTCTCCTCCCTGGCTCCGCCTAAACGGCGCGACTCCGATTCCTTTCCGCCTCGACACGAACTCAGGGTGCATGCAGTGTTGTCGTCGGGTTTCGGATTCTACTCTGCTTGCTGATCAAGTGCGAAAAGATGGAAGAGAGCAGCCAGTTGCTTTGGAATCGGAGATGTTGCTCTTGAAGAGTATGCACCATAATAATATCTTCGGTCCTTATTTCAGTTAGTACATATAAGAGCCCACGATAATACGCATCGCAGCGACATCGGCAAAACGTGAAATTTGTAAATTTATCCCACATCCCGAGTATGTACAGCTGTATGTTCCTACTAACGTCACCGTTATGAACACAGCCGAGCGCCCTCATTTTTGGCCCCCCCCCCCCCCCTCATTCTTGAAGTTATCCTTGTCGATCTATACCTACGTACTTCCGAATGCAGTAGTGGCCAGTACAGAAGTTTTTGGCACCCCTTCATCATTTTTTTTACGTTTAATGCAGATATGAGTTGTATCAGTGCGACAATTAAAGCTTTGTTCTTATGTATGCTCAATGATGAGATAATAATAACGACCTTTACCTGTGTCATGTCATGTGAGTGCCGTGCCGAGCCGAAATAAATAACCTTGAGCTTGCTAGCAAATACTGTAGCCGTACTGCATCAAGCGCCAATTCTGCAGAGGTTTGATTACGTCCTCATTAGCGCAACACACCTCAACCCAACGGACTGGTGCAGCTGTGTTTCATACGCTCCATGTCCACCAGCCATAGTACTATTTTCAGTCACACACCGGCTACCTGTATTTTTCGCATTTGTATGTACATACATATATAGGCTACGTGTGTATTATGTATGTGCACTACACTAAGCAAGCATTACAGACAGAGGCGTGTCGTGTACGCATCGAAGCGAAGCGACTGTGGATTGCTTGCCGCCGTAAATCGCTGTGGTTTTTGTCACGAGTTTCGTCGCGGACAATGACAGTGAAGCAAAAACCATTTTGGACAATTTAGCACTGCTAGCTTGCCCGTTGATGCTGCAAATATCGCGCACGCTTCGATGCCAGCAGACGGCAACCAGCATACCGCAGAAGAGCCGTACGCTGCAGTCTAACTGTCCTGCTGGTAATGTATACGTACATAGCTAGCCACCTAACGAGCATTATGTAGCACCGAGTGAGTTAGCAGCGACACTATTGTGCAGTCATACTATACCTTCCACGTTCCGTGAAACTTTGCTACTGGCTGCTAATAGTGTACTGTAGTTGCAGTCCTCTAGTTGTGTGAGGAAGTAATGTACGATACGTGTGACGTCTGTTTCCACTTTGTCACACCTGTAATTTTTTCGCTGACTTTTCTGCTGTCTCTGTAGTTCTTTTGGTTTTGAACTGTGTACTTCCAGATACTGGCACTCTGTCGCCTATTATTTAACCGTGACGACGTGCTCTGGCTCTGCAGTGCGGCGCAAATGATTCGTTTCATATGGTGGAGAAATTCACGATTCAAGTCGTCGACTAACTTAGCTGCAAAACTTTGACTCGCGAAACCTTCACGAAATGGTGAAAGTATCGTCGGCAACTAATCGTAGCACTCATCCAAAAGCACCTAATGATGATTATTCATCAGCTCGAAATGAAGCATCAATCGAAAACCTCCACCTACCCTATGAGGTACAGAATACATCAAGCTTCAATCCTGGCTGCCCTGCCAGTGCCAATAATAAACTGCAAAGTTGAATGGCATCCACGGTCCATTGGACTGGACACTGGTTTGTCCGCTCTCACGCAGTTTTTCCCCCACTTACTCACGTAAATGCTAAAAATATCGATTATGAATCGATTTACTGATCAGATCAAAAATCGAAGGGATGCCTACTACACACCTTATGTGCGCACGTATACATACGCAGATTAGTCCTATTTGGTTATTGTTAGTACATAGGTACCTACACTTTCATTGCATTTTTTGTAAACTAATTTCCTTTGGTTTTTCGTCAAGCTGTCCACACCCACACTAACCCGGGGTGTACGACTCTTCTGGGAGCTTGAGGGTCCACCCCATCGAACAACATGCCTAACATGCCATCTATGCCATGGAACCAACATGTCATATGTTTTTAGTTTTGGCTGCAAGATGTGCTATGGCCATTAGCCTTGGCTCAAACGGCCCTATCCATCCTCATACTCACGCTCGGCATAATGTGTTGTATGTTCGGTTCCTGTCAGCTGGCTACTGGGCTTTGGGTAGGCATATTGTGCCTGGCTACGGCAGTACTGGGACTATTTGCTGTGCGAAACCCTCAGAATCAAGGTCTATTCGTGGCCTACTTCATGAGCTGTGTAGTGGCTTGTGCAGCCGCCTGCGTCCTTGTGTATATTAGTGGAGTGGAAACTGTGTACAATGCTCTGCAACTGAAATACAGCGTCAGTACTGAATTCAAGTCAAAAAGCAAACTGCAACCTGCCGACGACAACAGAATATTCTATGCAGGTGTTTCCGACGAAATGGAGCAGAAACAGGAGATGTCAACTCCTACAGCAGGGATTGTGGCTCTGGCTACGCTCAACGGTCTGCTCCTATCACTAAGCGTCGGCTTCGGTAAGCTCCCTTCCTTACATGAACAACATATACGTACTGCAAGCTCTAATACTTGTACTACGTACTACTCTAATACTTGAGCAACTTTGCTATGCTACGTATAAAGATGCATGTACTGTATGTGTAGTACATTTACATGTACGTACTAGATGTTTCGGTATACCGAAACAGTAGTATAAATGCGTAGTATACCGAAACAGTAGTAGTCTACATCACAAGGGGTTGTGTTGTTGCAGTTGTCGCCTGCGTGGTGAGTTGCATTCGCATGTGCTGTAAGCTGAGAGAGGATGATCCTTGTTGCCAACGATGCACTCATGACCAAGATTTTCCTGGTTCTGTTGTTTACCTATCGATAGGGCAGCAACCAATGAGTGACACTAAACAAGCTCCTCCTCCGGTGCCGTCATCTGCGAATGAAATGGTGAAGACAAGATTTCATTTCTCAACCTTGTATGTACATACGTTACACCTACCAAACCAAGGTATACATGCAGTAACAGTACCAGTACGTGCAGGCCAAGCCAGCCCCAGCTGGGATGGAAACATTGCTGCTTTTCTTTTCAGCCAAAGAAACGACGTAGCAGAAGTCGCTGAATAGGAAGCGGATAATGGAGGAGCGGGTTTACGTATTCTGTTGAGTTTTCAATTTTGTCTTTTGATTGTCGCAGTAAAAGTAGTTGGTTCTACCGAGGCTTGCATAGGATTTTGAACCGGATTTGAAGATGTATACTAATAGCTTATGACACTCCGCTGTTGAGATATATTGATACAAACATTGAAGAGTTATTTGAAACACCCTGTATGTATGGTATGTAGGCTATACCTATATTATTGGTATGTAGGCCTATACTTATATTACATTTATTATTAAACCTATTTTATTATAAAACCTATATCTTTGGAGGTATAAAGAAATCGTATAAGATCTGCCCTGGAAATATGACTACGTATTATTATATGACTACTGTCGGTACAATGACTACGGTACTATGACTACGTACGTATGTACTATGACTACGTACGTACAATAGGCAGTTATTACGTGTAGGTACAACAATAATGTTTGCACGTTTCCAGGATCAGGAAAGAAGAAGAACTAGTGACAAAAAGAAACTTTGTTTGTTCATTTGCGCTTCGAAAAGAAATGAAAAGGCTATCGGCCAACCAAAACTGTGTTGTGTTTGTTTACGTACATATGTATGTCATTGTGGACCGGTAGCTTTGCCGATGGCTTTTGCTTGTAGATGGGATCATACCATCAACCTTTGTTCTGTACTTTGGTATTGTCATGTGTTTTGGTACTATTGTACGTATTCTTTTGTCGGAAGCTGCCGATGTTAGAACCGCTTTGACTACCAGTGCTATCTATCTATGCAAGTACACAATTAGTCTGGACACAAAACTTGCTCGAATTGACGTCAATTTGCACTAAAACAGCAGGGCGTTTGTCATTTCACAATGGCTGGCATCTTTAGCTTGTCTGTGTAATACCATGATGGTATTGGACGTACAGTAACAGTCATGACATCTTCGCTTGCAAATTCCTGCGCTGACGGCGAGTGGCAAGTATTGTGGCAACATAAACCGCCGTTCATTCGAAAAGATAAAGATGAAGGAATTTTCGGACACGAACCAAGTATGGCTTCCAATCCCGCGATCCCCGATGTATCAATGATCTTCGGCGTTATGTAGCGACCGTAAAGCAGTGCTCTATATTAGAGAATGTGAATATTTTCAGTCGGTCCGTTCGCATCAATCTTGCACGACGTTATGAATTTCTGCTGTCAGTCTCCTCCGAGACTAAATTTTCTGGAACTGCAGAATCGCAGCGAACTGGTGAATCGTAGCCTCCTCGAACAGGCCGTCATTTTTCTACCCGATTTTGAGAATACGGCTAGATCAGCCGGCCAACCCAATAATCAACCGCCAATCTTTCACAGTTTCTTACCTGTAATAGAATCGGCAGGTAGATACCGCCATCCTGTTCTTTTTTCCTCCCACAATTGACCAGCCTATACGTACACAGGTAGCTTTACTCAGGTACCCCATGTACCGGGTGTTTCACGAAAGCTGTAACCTCTAAAATGCTTATAACTTCTGAACCAATGCTTAAATTTTTACCAAATTTTTTCAAATAAAAACTTGAACACATACCTGACAAGCATACAAAATTTCATTGGTGGGTCTTAAGTACGAAGGAAATTATGAAGCCTCAAACATAGGAGGTCAAAATCGGCAGTGGCGTGAAAAACGCTCAATTTTTGAAGTCCAGATGGAAGAAGGTGTGGTGATCGCTCCATTGAGCATCTATTCAGATGTTCTTGCAGCATATAGTGCCAAAACATAAAGGCAAAAATATATAATTGGGCTTAGGGGAAGAATGGAGCACACAGTGTAAACGAAGGAGGCAATCCCTGACTCATATTAGCCCCATTTTATTGGGTTTTTCGATTCCCCATTTTATTGGGTACCCATTTTATTGGGTTTTACGAAACCATTTAATTGGGTTTTACGAACCCATTATAATGGGTACCCAATAAAATAAGGAATCGAAAAACCCAATAAAATGGGTTCGTAAAACCCAATAAAATGGTTTCGTAAAACCCAATAAAATGGGGAATCGAAAAACCCAATAAAATGGATTCGTAAAACCCAATAAAATGGGTTCGTAAAACACAATAAAATGGGGAATCGAAAAACCCAATAAAATGGGTTCGTAATACCCAATAAAATGGTTTCGTAAAACCCAATAAAATGGGTACCCATTATAATGGGGAATCGAAAAACCCAATAAAATGGGTTCGTAAAACCCAATAAAATGGTTTCGTAAAACCCAATAAAATGGGGAATCGAAAAACCCAATAAAATGGGGCGAATATGAGTCAGGGATTGCCTCCTTCGTTTACACTGTGTGCTCCATTCTTCCCCTAAGCCCAATTATATATTTTTGATAAAGGGAACATTGCCCCCATCCCTATGAACATGCTTGAAAACGTCTTTCCAGAGTTTATTGGAAGATGGCTGCACAAGGGCTGGAGAACAGAAACGGGCACATCGAAAAATAGGACCTGAAAAGGCGTCGCTTGTTTCCTCGTTAATAGTTCACGTACGTTAATGAAATTTTGTATGCTTGTCAGGTATGTGTTCAAGCTTTTATTTAAAAAAATTTGGTAAAAATTTAAGCATTGGTTCAGAAGTTATAAGGATTTTAGAGGTTACAGCTTTCGTGAAACACCCGGTAGTACATAGGCTACCTATGTACGTATATGCATAGGGGGAGGCTACGCACGCAGTACGTATGCACTGCGCACTTTTTATGTTTCGTCATGCACCTGCAAGTACTACGGTATTGCACCATCGTAATTAGTTACTTTAGCCCACTAGCAGGAAGCAGATGAACGCTTCTTGTAGTACACCATGTAGGGTACTATGGGGTAAACCCGGCCATGGGAAAATCCGGCCGCCTAAGCTTCAGGGCTGCATATCTCAGGAACCAATGGACCGATTGAGACAAGTAGGATACCAATCGATTCCTTGAACTCTCCTCTTTCAAATGAGCTGTTTGGCACGTCATTTGTTGAAACATCAAGCTCACGGGTTCACGTTTTTCAACAGGAGGTCGAAAACAAAGACGTTCAGCAGTGGAGTCAAACTTGGCACGTTTAACTAAGGCCTAACCACGTATATTATGTGATGTGATTTTGTTTTGGTTCAGGCATTGGTTCCTGAGAACTGCTTGGGGGGCCGGGTATACCCCATGCTACCCTATATATACTACGTACAGCACTTTTAAATTGTTAAGGTAGTTACTACTTTCACACCACTTCCGTCGCTGGATCGAATATGAACTTTGTCACCGCCGTACTCCAGGCTTGGCCCCTAGCAGTTCTACTAACAGTGCTGTGTCTCATGGCTGGCATCGGCCTGTGGTTTACGGTAACGAGAGCCTATTCGCGTAATAAAGTGGGAATAGCCACAGCACCATGTGAGAGTGAACTTTTTCTTGAGGATTATGGCAGAAATCGAAAGCTTATCAATACCTTCTCCCGCGGCTACTGTGCTGCTGTGTACTGGGCTTATACCACCGTCACCAACCTAGGGTAAGATCAATGTAATGTGCACTGCATTTTATTTAGCACAGTCCAGTTTGTTTGATCTTCGCTGAATAGTTGGGACACTATTGTAATAATGTATGTATTGTACATACGCATGTACACACGTACAAATGCAGGGCCGCTGCATTTTATCGTAAGGCGATACTGTAGTGTTCCGTGTATAGCCCTCTCGTGTTATATAGCCCCATGGGGCTCTTTACGGAACATTACAAGTACAACACATGAATGTATACGTATTATGTGCGTGACGTACACGTTTCGTATGTACTAGATACGGAGACGTGACACCAGCTTCGGTTGCAGCGAAACTGTTCACCATCATTTGGATTATGATCGGCACAATTATTGCAGCTGTATTTACTGGCTGCTTGAGTGCTGCCTTCAGTGTGCAAGCTCTAGCAAACGATCATGTCCTTCAAGGAAAAGCGGTTCACTCACATGTTTCAAGAAGTCGCAAAGAATTTCTTTAGTTGCGTGTAGCGAGAGGCACACTTGTCTACTTGATTCTTTTTTCACACTTCTAGATTGGGGTTCTGAATAATTCCCAAGAACTTCTTCTGGCAATCAACCACGGGGCAAGAACCAGCGGTATGACAAAAAAACTCGCACCGTTTCTGATCGTTCTATACATAGGGTACTATACATAGGGTTCTATACATAGCTCCTTGCTCTACCCACCTACGGTATGCTCTAGTCGTGAAGAGATACGTACCGAACTGAAGTTATAGCTTTCTTGACGGTGAAATCGTTACTGAGCCATCTGAATCAGAGTCGATCAGGTTTGGACGGAATATTACTGGAGGCATTTCTGGCTCAGTCATTGTCGCCTCAGCTCAGTGGTACTTTCAACCTTCGCTTGGCTCGAATCCTGGATTCCCAACCGGAAAGCATTGGGTTTCGCGTCTTTCGTGTTTCTGACCTGCTACGCGGCTGCTTTCAAGACTACATACTGTGGAAGAATATGGAACTGCACCAAAAGATCACGGAAGAAATACGCGGAGGAAGCGATCTGACTGCCCAACAGGTTGAATTTTAACTTTTGCAAAATGGTCCCCCCTTTAATTTGCGCCTCAAGATTTTTGGCTTACGTACGTACACCTTTCCCCCTCCCTGCACATGCATGTACTGCAGGTACCATTATTTTACATTAGTTTACGGCTCAATATTCCATCGCTGAAGAAGTGATGCGCAATACCTTGGCCATACTAAGCGGGCGCAAGCTGATAGCCATCTCAGCTCTATGGGCTGGATTAGTGGTGGTGTTGTTGGTGTGGCAACAGACCTATCAACGCAACTGCAATGGCTTCTTCAACAAGCAGAAAACAAGTAATGCATCAGTCCATCAACCGCAAGCACAATACGATAATTATGCGTCCACCACCAGCAGCGTAAGAAGATTGCAAGTGGAGGAACAACCAGAAAAGGGCAACGATGTCGTCTCCATTGCCAACAGCATGTACTCTTCAGTAGATGTGTGATAACGAAGGAATGAACCAATCTACACTTAGCTTTAGCCTTGCATACAGTAGTGTCGTGGTTTTTACAGGTCTCAGCTTTCAGTCAAATCCATATTTTACGGTGACGGTTGCGATAATGAAGATTTTGGTTATGATTCTCTTGTTCGGCGTCGTCTTCATCATTGTCGCTTCTCCAATCCTAATGTGATATTATATAAAACACGACACGAGCAATTCAAAAATTTTGTTAATGGGAAAAATAAGACAGGATAGCATGGCAGCCGGTGGCATCACAAAGCAGGAAGCACGTAGAACTGGTTGTAATGCCGCGTTCACCAGATGGTCCGGATCCGTACGTCACGTGCCACGTTCACCATGCTACCGCTGGCACTGCTGCATTTTTTTAAATGGTAAACGGCTTTGCATTGTCTTTGCAGACCTTTTTTCCTTCTCTGCATCCCCAGAAAGATTTCGGGAGTCGTCAAATCTGGTGATTATTATGGCTTATCAGCTGATGATGCAGCACTGATGAGAAACGAGATAACCTTCCAGCAATGCCACCGACACTGTCAATATTTTTGGCTGTTTAGGGCTTAGGTTCATCTTAACTAAACCTATTTTCTCTTAGGAAAGAGCCGTTGGGCTCCAACAAAGGCTTTTAATCATTTTGCAGTAAAAGTGGGTTGACAAATCTCAAAATTGCAATTTTGAAATGAAGCGGGTAATTCTCTCCTTACCCAGTAAATGGTGAACGCTCGGAAATATGTGGGCAAAATTTAAGGTCTCACACTATAGATCTCTGAGCCTTGGACTCCTGTACTACTACTGAAGTATCTGGTGATATCTAATTCCAGCTGTTTTCACTTCCTGACACCATACGATCATCCGTCTGCTTGTTTTCCGTTCGCTGTTTCCGCTCCAGTCGCGCTCTCTGCGCTCGTCTTCGTACTATGCAGGGACAACTGTCTATGCATGGACTTCTTGATAAATTCGGTCCAGGCTCTCCTGAGCCAACGAAAGCGAGTTGAGAGGAGATCAAGATATCGATCGAAAGCTTGTTACACGATCTCTTTGACGCGCCATAGAGCGCCTCTTGAAACGGCCTCTCCGTGGCGCTATTCTTGATTGAAACGATAACTTTTTCAAACACGTTTTTCTTGGATAACTTTGCGTAGAAGCAACGTAGTGAGGCGCCGCAGGTACCGATCGATTCCTCTCGTCAAGACGCGTTGAATGGTGTGCCGCATGTGGAAAAATACCCAGTGGTTCCTTAGGAACACCCAAATCGCATGGTTTTTATGGTGTTCTTCGGCGTGTCGTACTGCGCCGAATACAAGAGCTTTGGCGCTGCCGTTTGGTGTACGTGTAGAGGAAGAATGATACTTTATTCACATTATGACGGATCACTTTTATCTTGCGTACAACGGCTACGACGAAGCCTCAAAGTTGGCTCCGAAACTATAGCGTGAGACCTTAAGAAAAATCGGCGAAGGGTAACCTGTGGAAATTGGCAATCAAATTCGTCTAGGAGAAAAAATACCCTGTAGAAAAGCGGACATGAATCACGTGCGTGAGGTCTTTTCTTCAGTTTTACTTCTACAATTTTATTGCCACAAATTCTTGTACGTATTGCTTTTTTGTACTTATGTTCTATCACTGTATAATAGACTGCTGCATGCTAAAAGTAGCTATTAGCGCGCGGAGAGAAAGCGAAAGCAAGGAGCTCCTTGGCGAAAGCGAATCGCTAGCGAAAGCAGCAAAGAAAGAAGAGAGGCGACTAGGCGAGGTCGAGGACGAGGAGGGAGAGGGAGGACGAGTATAATAAATAGAGAACGTGTACGGTGTACGTACGTACGTACGTACGTACGTAGGGCACGCGATAAAGAAAGCTTCATGAAATAAACTCTAGCCCCAACGCCCAACCAAGTAACAAACGAAGGTGCTTGTCACAAACAAAAGAAACGTTGTGATAAACCACTCAGGACTTCACGAGATGGAGATGTTGGCACGGGAAGGATGGTAAGGCAAGAAAAGGAGTACATTGACCATTGAGTCATGCATACTAAAAGGCGGACGCGGTACTAAGAGGCAGACGCAGACGTTTGTGATAGCAAGCCGCTGCCTGAAAATGCGCCTACATCCGCATTTAGTACTGCGTCCACGTCCGCCTTTTGCGTCCGCGTCCGCCTTTTGTGACCCTAATCCACAAAGGACCCAACCCTCGAGGCCGCACGAGGGACAGGCAGGCTTCCGAAGCGAAAGAATCGCAAAGGGATTACGGTAGCCTACGTACGTGGTAAAAACGAAGACGACAAAGCGCGCAGCGAGCAGAAGGAAGAAACGAAGAAGCGCGCGCGTCGTGGTCTTCTCGTTTTTACCACGTACGTAGGCTACCGTAACCCCTTTGCGATTCTTTCGCTTCGAGAGCCTGCCTGTCCCTCGTGCGGCCTCGAGGGGTGGGACCGGCATGGATTGTATTTGCTATGACCGTTTCTTATATCATTTCTCTGCTGCAGGCATGTTTCTGAGAAGTTGCTTGCAGAAGTCTCGGGCGGAGACCACGTATTGGCTCTTTCACCACAACGATTGAAGGATATGCTTTTGCAGGTATTATTGTTGACCTGCGCTAAGGACTATTCCATCATGTCTTGCGTGACCTGACTTGAGTCTCGGGGTATGTATTCGCCTTTCGCGATAACGCTGTGCGTGATTTCGCAGTGCACTTAGCTAACTTGCAGTTTTTAGCACACTACCAAAACTCGCCACGTATTACATTTTTTTGCGTACTCCTAGAGCGCGCGCTCTAGGAGTACGTGGCAGAAAACAAAAACTGCCACGTACTCCTAAAGCGCGCGCTCTAGGAGTACACAAAAATTTACTACGTGGCGAGTTTTGGTAGTGTGCTAAAAACTGCAAGTTAGCTAAGTGCACTGCGAAATCACGCACAGCGTTATCGCGAAAGGCGAATAGTCACCGGGACGATCAAGACCGTGCTTGACAATTTTGGCGCTCCGTAGTAATCTTAGTAAATCTGGCATTTCTATACAAGACTAGCAACCGGCTTTTGCACGGTCTTGATCGTCCCGTTGACTATACGTACATAGGTGTACATACATATACGTACATATGTACGTACATAGGTACATAAGTTCGTGGCAGTCCATGTTTTTCGGACATACATACGTCTCTAATCTGAACGCGGCATAATTGCTGCGAAACTGTAGCGGGCTGGTGTTTCATGAACTTTGAGAATAACTATTTCCGCCCACGTATTTATGTGGAGCTTGTGAGAGTGAAATTCCGTGCTTTTTTATTTAGATAGATTTGAAGAGTGTGGGTGAGCCGTGTTTGGAGATGCGATTGGATAGGAGAGAAGGAGTGTTGGAGGGGCCATTGGTGCTTCAAGTGTCCAAAGTTAGAGACGCCTCCCAACCGAAGAGTGCTGAACATTTCAAGAAAGCGGAGGATGCTAGTCGACTTCTCCGTCTCTACCTCACCGATGGACAATCTGTCATCTCCGCAGTTGAAAGTGAACGACCGCTCAGAGCTATCAGGTTCCATCCAACTGTAGTGCAATCGCATTGCATACATATTCATAGATAGAAAGGGGCGCAATCTCTGCTGTATTTGGCGTTGTTTTGTGTGTTGTAGTTTGAAGACACTGCCTGGTAGTAAAGTGCGCCTGATAGGGAAGGTGAAGCTTGAGCATGGCTTTCTGATTCTGGTGAATGAAAACGTGGAGCTGCTTGGTGGCCGCGTTGAAAAGCTAGCAGAAAAGTGGGAGATCAATAAGGTAGGTCGTAATGTAGTCTGGCCAAGGAGAGAGTTCGCTGTGGGACTCAAGTCGTCCTACATAGTTTCCATGTACTTCTGCGAAATAGGAGTACACGAAGCACGGACAGAAATCCGCACTTTTCACGCAACACGACTTGAGTTCCATAGTGAACTCTTATCGGCCAGACAAGAGCACAAGACTATAGTAAAGTAATACGGCATATTACATTCACTCGTGTAAAGATGTAAAGTTCGTGCACGATAATACAAGACGAAGGAGAGCTGTCCATATTTCTCGGTCATTCCTCTCCTGGGTGATCCATCCACTTATATGGTAGTCGCCCTTCTGCTCTTGTGTTGCGCCTTTTCCGTCTGGCAATGAGTTGCGCAGTATATGTACTACAGCCGAGTACTACAGTGGCCCGCTACAGACGTGCTCCGAGTTTGCTCCGAGCGAGTTCGCTCCGAGATCGCTTCGAATTCGCTGCGAATTCGGAGCGATATTCGGCTGTTCACACGTATCCGTACAAACTCGACGAGTTTTTTCGGTCGTTCACACGTAGATATTTGTTGCAGCAATAAAACACGGCGCGCTACTTTCCACACAGGGACTTATAATAGGGAGAAAGAAGGCAACTTCCCCGCGCGCGCTGTCCGCTGCTAGCCAACACGCCACACGCAAATGAAACAACAAACAAGCGAAGCGCCCCGCCCCCTCTCTTTCTGTATTCGGGGACGGGGAAAGGAGAGAGAGAGAGAAGAAGAACAGAGCGGACAGCGCAGCGCAGCGCAATGACGTACGTGTTTGTTGCGTTCGCCTCGCTGATTGCTGTTCCTTTGAACAAGGAGTGACCTGCGATGATTTCTCTCCTCATATTATGCTTGCGTACATTGCACTGCAGGTTCTGTGCGTAATAATTATGCCATACGCGCCGCGTCGTAATTTACTGCACTGTTTCGAACTTTTTCGCTCCGAGATTCCTCCGAGAAGGCTCCGAGATGGCTTCGAGAAGGCTCCGAATTCGGAGGAAACTCGGTGGTTCACACGTCTCCGAGTTTGAAACTTGGCAGTTCACACGGACGTTTGGAAAAACGGAGCGAGTTCGGAGCGAACTCGGTGAATTTACATGTTGAAGCATAGTCAGGGCTCCGAATTCGGAGCGAATTCGGAGTTCACGTCTGTGGCGGGCCAGTGTGTGTATTTGGTGTTTGAGAATGCGTTGAGTGGCGTTCGTCGTCCGGAGAGTGGAGGAGCGCCGCCTTGGGTGCCTTTCGGACAGAAAATTCGACCCATGGACGATCGCAACATTGACAGTAAGTACAGACGGTTCACTCATACGTATATAGTTGATGCGACTACACAGTTTGTGGTACGTAAGCCATATTATGCTGTTGAGGAAGAAATTTCAAGTCTTTGGAGGAGAAAGAGGCTGATTCTGAGTCGAACACATCTGACTTTGACGCGGCGCGCAAAGCACAGATAGAAGAAGCAAAGGGGACAGGAGGAGCTAGTGCGAGGAAATTCCATGGCTCCCGACCTCAGGTAACGTGCTAGTACACCGTAGACATAGTAGTCGCATGTTAATCATGTGTTATTCCGTGGCGCAGATTTCACTGAATGCTTCAAGCAAGGAAGAAAAGCAGAAGCAAGAGAGAGCGGCTCTTCAGGCGGCACAAACCTCCACGTCCACTTCTCAGCAGCCCCAAGCATACTACAGAGGTACCTACGTACGCATAGAGGCATGTGCATACAGGTCGTATCTGTGTATAATCGCCGTGTATGTTGATGTGTACATGGTGTTGCAGATGTGAGCCACATGCAGGCGTCGCGGTTGCGTGACGAGGAGAGCGCGTACGAGCGAGGGGCGTCGGGTGGCGGGAGAGGGGGGCGGAGGAGGGAGGAGGAGGAGGGGGGAGCGTGCAAGCCGGCCGCCGGCCCCAGCACCCTCTTCGACTTCCTCCAGGAGAAGGTGCCGCCGCCCGAGCAGAGACGCGCCAGGCGGCCGCCTCCTCCCGCAGCAGCAGCCGTTCCCCCGCCGCCCAGTCTGCGCCCGCCGCCGCCCCGCGGCCCAGCGCCCGGATGGAGACCCGGACAGCTCTGCCTCGCACCCTGGAGAGACGGACTGGTACGGTACTCCTTCCTTCCTTTGCTCTTCTGCAACTCACTTCCTATCTACATACAGCGCAACTACCATACTGTGTTGTGATGTAATATTGAGGGGTTGCGCAAGCTCCTGGGTGGTCGTGAGGGGACCCCGCGGCATCGCAATGTTAAATTTACATCAATGCGAGTATCGTCGTTTTTTGCCTCTTCTTTCTTCTCATCGCTCGCTCCTTTTCCGCTCCCATAAATGACTGAACAATGTCGGCGACCTCCGCCGGCGAGCTTTAGCGCAACTGGCCAATACCGTATGTACACTACACACCAGTAGAGGGGCACATGGGCTTATCTAAAAATTGAGAGGTCTCGTATGGGCTTATCGCTTATCTATTGGAGAGACAAATCGAATGGGGAGGGTTGGGGCTTATCCAATGAACAAAATTTATGGTCTTCTTCTTGGGTGTTGAAGGGGCGTATTTTTGCGTGAAATATGCGCTTTCATCGCACACGATTGTATGTATCCGAATTGAACAGGGCACTTGGCATTAAATCTCGTCTTGAATATCTTTTTGATTTTTTGATGAGAATATTGATTTGATTTATCAATATACCTATGTCTGAAAAAACATACCGTTATTCATACATACTTATATTATATGGGACTATTTAGTGGGTCAGGGGGGCTTATGTATCTAGTTTGAAAGATTTTCGTTTGTTCTGCCAATATGGGCTTATCTAGTGCAGGCTTTATCTAATGGGGCTTATCTACCGGTATATACGGTACACATATATAAATAAGCATGGTCTCACTCATTGAGGTGGGTTTTTTTCAGCTGTATCTTTCGACTGTGATGGGCGTGGCTCCTTCGGGATTCTGCACCGTCCGATACTGCGACTATGAGGAGATTAGCAGTGTCCCCACCAGCTCCCTACTACCTGCTCCACCACAGGTCAGTTGACGCACATCCTGTTAAAATGGTGAGTCTGGCTGGGTACATGCTACACAGTCAATGACTGCGAATAGCTAAGCTGGTGTACGTACCAACCAACCAATACCCATTCTAAACTGCTCACGCAACTCTCAAGGGATGGAGATATGGATGTGTTGTAGGCTCGCTATCACGGGTCAACTGGTTAGACTGAATCTATGATGAGCATTTTGCAATGATGGATCAAACAACAATTGTATGTAGTCTTTGACCTTTGGATGATGGTTCATCCGCCCTTTGCTTCGCTCCTTCCTTCCTGCAGTGTATGTACAGTAGTCTTTCAGTAGTAGTCTTGAAGTAGTCGTTTTCCAAACATATTGCGCCTTCCGCATTACGTTGCTGACCAGTTCAAAATTTAACCCTTCCTGTATGCTGAGATATGGCTGTTGGTAGGCCCAATTTGCCCCTCACGTGCCCGCCACTTTTTTCAAAAGTTCTTACCATCATTCTACTCCATTTTTTTCGCTGATTTCGGTTTGGGGCATGCCCCTTCGATATTTTGATAAATACACCACCAAAATTGATGAAAATGATCAATTTAGCCAAAATTACCCCTTTTTGGGCTATATCACGCCATATTCATCAAAATATCGAAGGGGCATGCCCCAAACCGAAATCAGCGAAGAAAATGGAGTAGAATGATGGTAAGAACTTTTGAAAAAAGTGGCGGGCACGTGAGGGGCAATTTGGGCCTACCAGCAGCTATATCTCAGCATACAGGAGGGGTTAAATTTTGAACTGGTCAGCAACGTAATGCGGAAGGCGCAATATGTTTGGAAAACGGCTGCTGGACCATAAAAAAGGTGTCCAAGGTACATTTCCAAAGAAGCACTCTACAACGTAGTGTACTTAGCAAAAAAATAAATAGTAGTTGATAGGGAAGAAAGAACCACTTCTACTCACAGTAAATTCTTCATCTGGATTATCTTCGCTAATCTCTGTTCTGTACTCTGTTGTATTGTCTGTCCAGCTACGGCCAGGCCGGATGAGGGTATGGTTTGTTATTGTTATTTCTGTGATGCTCGACGTAGGCCTGTAAGTACCAACCAAGAAATGAAGTGCATTCGTCATTGTTATGACTGGATGTGGTGTGTGGCTTGAGGTGTCCCTATGTTCCTAAGTTGATTCCGCACAAAAGGCTCCTACGTTGCAGTGCTTTCCTAATGGTGAGGGTGAGCCACTAGGTACAAGAGATGTTTGTACATACATACTTATCGTTCGTGAAGTAAACCGTGTATTCCTGAAGGCTGCCACGCGACCCCGTATGTTATGAGAGGTGAAATTTATGGAGGAATACTAACTTCAGTTCACGATGGCCTGCGGCGGTAGTGGTGGAGGGGATTTTAGCCTCTACCCGGATACGATCTCCTTTTCGCTGACTGACGAAAAGGCACAGAATAAGCTGCACTTGCATTTTTGAACAGCAGCAGCTGACTGACAGTAAAGAGCACGCCAATGGCTCAAAGGCGTTGTGCTGCTAAAACGTAATGTCTGGTAGGGTCGAGATCTATATTGTACGTTACAGAGGGTAAATTTCGATTTTTCTGTTGATGACATGAGTGGGTTGGATAGCCCAACTGTTCTGCACATACGTAGATACGTAGGGGTACAAATGTTCATCAAAAGTTTGAGCCCTCTACATAGCCTTGCTGAAAAATTTGAAAGTTCTGAAATTGGAATTTTTCCTCAATACTGAATCCTACCAGACATCGTGTTTTAACTGTTCTCCCGGCCCCGGGGCAAGTACGCTCTTCCTCCACATGTTGGTCCCTTGGCTCCTTCGCCTAACCTGCTGCACTGCTTAGCTTAGCCACTACTTCCTGTCGGGAGGTATTTGCGTGTCACTCCTTGCAAGTATGTAGCGCGTCGTTTGCATGTGGCGCTTCTGTTGGCCAGACATAGGTACATACCGTTCAGTAACAACAGCAGCAGCTGTGTATGGGATTTTTTTACTATGGCCGGACCAAGTGGACAGCTGTGCTGTCTGAGCGCGATTGAACCACAAAAGAGGGAAGAAAACTGCTGTTGCTGCAGTCGATGTCGATAGTGCTAGTGCTACTGGTCACGTTCTGTACGTACACGCATTGTGTTGCTCTCTGCTGCTGCCATCCCTTCGACTGGTCGCGGCGTTTTCTTTCAAGAAACGGAAAGGAGGAGAATGATTACGCTTTGCGTCGGTGGTGACGGGAGGGGTAGATACCTCTCTACCCGTCATAACTCCCCCGTTCGTCCAGCTTCCGCTACTTTTTCAGTCGACAGCGGAACTTGGCGTAGAAACTGTCACTGACTCAGCACCACCTCGCCTACTGCCGTTTATTTTATGACTGCCCCTTTTACTTTACACGTCGCTCTCTTGTGTTGACAAACTCTGAGCCATGATCAACTTTCCATCTCCACATGCATGCAGTACGGTACAAGAGCTGCTTTGACGGTGTTATTGTAAAACTTTTGAAATTGCAACAGTCTCGGCCGCCCAAGGCAGACTTTGAATGGAGCTGTTATTACAATCGGTATTTCCATTCCATGCATTTGCTGGTTGTGGTACATCAACTTGAGATGGTTCAGCAGAGCAAGCATGGTTAAAGATGCATGAAAATATGCTACAATTCGGGTTGCTCGCTAATGTGAAATTGATTATCTGCCACCTTCGCATTACTTGGGCGACAGTCTGACAAAGTGTGCCTTTCCGAAAATGGATGGGTATCCGGTGTATTCGATTCGAACTGTTCTGCCCCTACTGAGCTACGCGCTGTTCGGATTCTCCGCCTCTACCGGGCGAAGTCACACATTGATTGACATCTCCAGTGGAGATGGAGAAGGCGACACTGGAATTGTTGCTACTGATGCTTCCATGGTATGCAATTGGTATGTAGTACATTGCACATGCTTATAGTAGAGTTTCAAAGCACGGTCGGAAGCACTATTGCATAGATTTTGCAGGTTGATTGGCTGCAGCAGTTCAGCTACTTGCCACCGAAGAGTTCCGTGTCAGGCAACATGCTATCGGCATCTGCCATTCGCAAAGGTCTGAAGCGAGCTCAGGCATTCGCAGGTCTGCTGCCATCCGGCATTCTGGATGAAGCCACGCGGCGACTCATGAGGACCAAACGGTGCGGCCTACCTGACATAATTTCAAGCAGCGGAGCGAACGAGGACGAGGATGCTGCAGCTTCTGGAGACGGAGCTGAACTCAGCAATCCATACCGATGGCGGAGGAAGCGAAGACGAAGAAAAGCGAAAGAATATCGGCAACACGGACCCAAATGGAATACCACAAGACTAACCTACAGGTATTACTTTTGAAATGCAATACTTTTATGTTGTTCATAGGTAGGTACCGTAGGACCATACAGTAGGTGGTTGAGTAAGTATGTTATGTTCACTAGCAAGCGCGTTCAGCATGCTCGCTTTTTGCCTCCGCAAGGCTTGTTGTGTCCTCTTGCTTCGGTCCATCATTACACGTGCAATCGTCCAAACATGTGGTACTGTACATACTACAATACATGCCTGTTTGTGATACCGCATGTACGTACGTACATGAGTACACTCGTGCATAGTACACATTGTAGTGCACTTGTACGTTTTTGCGTACGGATTTTTCGCATCCTTGCGCGTAGGCCTTTTGAGATTGATTAGCGATAGAACGGAGACGGGGCCTTTGCTGAGCTTCTCCCTGCTTCAATATTCCTCGCTCCCCTCCCCGTGGAGAGATCTATGGGTGGTTGGGTGGCACCCTCGTGGCGAGCATCGTTCGTCATGTTCATCTCAGATCGAAAGTTTGCGCTTCGTTCAGCCATGATAGAGTACGCGCAGCGCAGGCAGGCAGAAGGAAAAGCCAGTCAGGCTCTTTCAGAACATAATAACTCCTGTCAGCACTTGCCCAAATCTCTGCGGCTCAACGTCGTGTAGTAAGTAGCCTATACCTACAATACATGTAGCAGCGGAGGGAGAGCGAATCGAACGTCCGCGGTCGAAAAACCTATAATCGTAGACTCGTGGCTGCTATGGCGGTTTAGCATAATGTGATACATACTTGTACATACATGTTACAGGACGCCTAGCGCGAATCACTTGCATCTCCGTACCATAATGCCAGTTATGGATGGATGCTTTGCGGCGTAGTGATGCACGCATTATCACAGGTGTTTCTCGTTTCACGATGATTTTGTCTGGTTTTGCGGAAATGTAAATGCGGTCCATGTGGCGTCTGGTCGTGGTGCAATAAGATCATTCCAGACCACCTGCGAAGCTTCACACATGCTTTCGCCTGTTTACAAGGAACTATTTATTCCGGAAAGACGACAGCCGCCCCAGATCAGCTTTTATGGATGGCGCCAGCTGGAGCAGGAAGGAAAAGGATGTACAGTATGTGCTGTGCGGCTGCTTCTGCATGAACTGTGCAGTTTTCGAATGTGCAACATCTTATGGCGCGTTCACCAGACGTCCGTACGGACGTACGTCCGACGTATCTACATACATGAATCGTGTACTCCTAACTACGTCGGACGATCTAGGAGTACATGGTTCATGTATGTAGATACGTCGGACGTACGTCCGTACGGACGTCTGGTGAACGCGCCATAATACGTAAAATTTCCGAAGGAACTGACATTTTTACGTACATGTATGTGTGCTATGCGCTTTTGTTGTTATACTTCCTCTTCATTGAAAATCCGTTGGTCGTTTGCTGCGCAGAGCCGGCTCTTGTGACTCACATGGTATGCGATCGGTGCACGCTTCAGCGTTGTGAAGAGGCGCGCAGAGCAGAGCGGCTGCGGCATGCGAGGGCGTGGCACAAACGCGGAGGAGAGCGAAGGAAGGAAGAGAACGCCTGCGGCTTGCACTTGTACGCACACAACGCAGCACACTGGCTTGCTTCGCCTTGGCTGCTTGCTGCTCGCTGTAATCTGCGAATTCCGATGCAGCGTCCGTCTGCTTGGGCTTTGGTTGGAGGAAGGCAGGCAACTGTTGTTGGCTCAGCTCAGCACTTTTGCCGGAGGGAGAAGAGAGGCTGTTCCTCCATCCTTCTCTTCTCCCGTCGGGGCTTGGGCTTTTCCCTTCCCCGCATGTGGCGAAGGCAGCTGGTCGGTCGCCGCTTTGCTCGCTTTTGACTTGATGAGAGCCTGCGCTGTAAAGAATGCTTCGAGTTCCCCTGCTGTGTGCAGAGAAAACGCGGTCCAAGCTCCGGCTTCATCTCTGCCTGCCTTCGCCTTGCGTCCACCAACCAATGTACTATTTATTGGTCGTGGGGTTGGTTGGCGCTGTGCAAATATCATCCTTTGCGTCGTCTTTCTTTTTTACTGCTGGCGAAAACTCTCTTTGCTCTGCCTCGGCATTTATGAGTGGAGTAATTGAATCAAATCAGAATTCAAGAATTCTTTGCCTCGTCTGCTTGCCTGCTTATTCATGAATGAGTGACCAGTGGCCTGCTGGTAGCTCTCGTTTAGCCGTCAACCAGCAGCCCCCCCCCCCCCCCACTTCTGTGATCAGGGATATATTGGGACAGGATGGGAGGGAGTGTAGTCTCGTTCGTACAAGATCTGCTGCTTTGCTTGCTAAACGCTCGCTGATGAGCACTTTCTACTTGGTAATTCGATTTTCCTCCGAGTGCATCCTTCAATCGTCACATGCACGTATGCGTGTATGTACATGCAGTACGTACGCAGACGCGCTCTTCTGTGCAAGAAAGTGTGGGTGCAGTACAGTGTGTAAGCTAAGGGAAGCGGAGCGGCGAGGGAGTTGAAGCGGCCAAATCCCCAATCCCTAATGTGACTTTTCTTGTCTTGTCTGTTGACGGCGAATTGTGAGTGGATCATGGGTTGGTATGGTAGCCTGGGCGGGATGTGCTGTGCTGATGTTGGGTTGGTTGGTGTTGTGGTGTGGTTCCATTGCTCAAACTTCTTCCATTCAGTTCTGGCTTTCAGCCAGCCTTCTAATCATATTTTGCTGCCTCTATGCTTTACAACATGCATTACTACTGCACATGCACTACTTTCAACGGGATATCTGTCTTCGATGGCTTATGGTTGGTTGGTTGCTGTTTGTTGGTCGAGATGCGTGCCTCACTCACTCTCGAACACGGCGGGA
>JASAMW010007163.1:0-19382 GCA_030247985.1 Epsilonema sp. ZAB3_2
GCCCCATCTTATAGCGCAACTGGTCCATAGTTTTCTTTCTCCCTCTATTACCGCTTGTTCGTTGGAAGCCGACTGAAAGGCGGAAGGCGACAGGGGAGAGTCTCTGGCGACCGGCGACCAGTCTCCTGTCGTCGTTTCGTTAACTAAGGGGCGCGGAGTGCGACGGAACGGATCCGAAGCCCCGTACAGATCTGGCGTACCCATAATCAGAACCGGGACGTGCTGCACAATGTCCACGATGGCCACGCCGCGACCCGTGCCGTAGGCCAGCCTGGAACAGGAGATGTAGGTAGGTATTCAAAAGGGGAAATTGCATGTTTCACGGCATCCACGAGTGTGGCTCAGTGGTTAGGGCGCTCGCGAGGTCCGGGGTTCGATTCCCTGACAATACATTGTCCACTGCGGTCACGTCGCGATCCGTGCCGTAGGCCAGCCTGGAACAGGAGATTCATAAGGGGGGAATTGCGAGACTAACGTCATCCATGAGTGTGGTTCAGTGGCTACGGCGCTCGCACGGGATGCGAGAGGTCCGGGGTTCGATTCCGATTCCCTGGCAGTTCACGACCCGTGCCCCGTAGGCTTATGCGCTCGCGCCAAAGCAAACGAACTCGTTGTTCAAACCCCCCTGTCTGCAATTTCCTTTCGTCCTTACAGTCCGTATGCAGTATTGAGCTGGAGAGCGCTGATTTTCTCCGGCTCCCGCCTTCCGTGCCACCCGGTGAAGCAAACGCAGTCCGGCTGGTAGCCCGCCGGCCTCTTCTGCGGACCCCCGCGAACCTTGAACGAACGAATGAATGAATGAACAGCTTGATCGATACGTAGGGTGGGTGGGGAAACCCGACCACGGAAAAATCCGGCCAGCCAAGTTTTAGGGCTGCATATCTCAGCAACCAATGGACCGATTGAGACAACTATGATATCAAACGGTTCCTTGAACTCTACTCTTTCAAATGACTATTTGGTTCATCATTTGCTGAAACAGGCAAGTTCAATGGAGCATACTTAGGTGGCCGGGTTTACCCCACAGCAACCTATGTCCAATGATGGATATCGTAAAGGAACGGCTATGTACCTATACAGGGTGTCCCATAATAAACTCACCGGCTGTTTGTGTTTCTATCTCCACAGTGGGGTGTCATTTTCAAAAGCGGTCTTTTGCAATTAGTAGCCAAGGCTTCAAAGTTTATGCATGCAAAATTTCAACTTTCTAGGGCAACAGGAAGTGGCTCAAAACAACTCAGAAAGGCTGACCTCAGAAATCGAGGATTTACCTTATATTTTACCACAATATAGAGCATATTCTACCATCCAAAAGCAAATACATCTTCAAATCCTGTTCAATATCCCATGAAATACGCGGCAGAACCAAATATACTGCGCCATTGTGAAGAAAATTGAAGAAACTCATCCGTGGAGTGCTAACTTCGGCCTTAAACCCGGGTTTATCCCCATAGTGGAAAAAACGTGAATTTTTGTGTCCAAAAGTTTGAGCTTTCATAACTTCCTTGATAGAAGGACTACATGGCTGAAATTTTACCTGCGTAAACTTTGAAGCCTTAGCTACAAACTACAAAAGAGCGTACTGAAATCGAACGCTCCGCTGATGAATGAGAGGCACAAACATCCGGTGAGTTTATTATGGGACACTCTGTATAACCAGGACTCCTTAATAGAAAAGTACTGAGTTTTTGCGGCGCTTCCTAGTACAATGTGGCTGAGTGTCGCCTCCAGCGTCCCAGTTAGGGGATGGTGTCCCCAATTGGGGGAGGGACGCTTTTGGCGCTTATCGGGCGTATGTAGCTCTGCGCGCGCTTTTTGTTCACAGATTCATTGTCCTCTATTATGTGGAGTCCTGATATTACTACAGGATGATACACAAGCAGAACCTTGAGCGGATAGTAGAGCTGGCCCCGGCCGCCATCGGAGTAGTTGGAGGAAGCAACGGAGGAGGCTGACGCCTGACGCTCCAAGGCCGCAAAGGAGGAGGAGGAGGCTTTCTCTCTGTCGCCGCTTCCTTCTACTTGCGGATCGCCTGGAGCCATGCCGGCGCCGGCATCGAAACAGTCGCTGATGGCGATTTCTAAGGCCTGCGCAAGCAAATGCACGTACAGTACATACAATATGTAGGTTTTAAACTTTCCCAAGTCTGTCATAGTAACCCATAGTACCCTAAACATATACCGGGACTTCGGTGGGCGTTTCTGAGCGAGTGAAGCGGAAGAGGGAGACGTGTCCAGCTTTTCCGGCGACAGCGAGACAGCGCGAGTCGGGACACAGGCTAAAAAAAATACAAAAATAAAGATAATCTGACCAAGCGATGTACCAGGGCGGGAATTGAACCCTGGACCTCTCGCGTTCCAGGCGAGCGCCCTATCCATTCAACTATACACCCACCAAACAAAATTTGCCCAGAGATGTACCAGGGCGGGAACCGAACCCTGAGCGCCCTAACCATTCAACTACACACCCACTAAACAAAATTTGCCCAGAGATGTACCAGGGCGGGAATCGAACCCTGGACTTCTCGCGTTCCAGGCGAGCGCCCTAACCACTCAACTATGTACAAGCAAGCACCCACCTGAGCAGTTCCACGGCGTAGGGTTCAGTCAACTCTTCGTCCGCCCGCTCCAGATGCCGACCCGTCTTAATCTTGTAGAGCGCGTGCAGATTTTCAGAGGAGGCGTCCCAGAATTTCAGCGCGCCGTCCGCGTGACTGCAAAAATAGTAGTGCTCTATGTTCAGCACGTAGGGTATCTTGGGGTAAACCCGGTGCTGGCCACCCAGTGAAAGATTACCGGGATTATCCCACACTACCCTAATATCAATTTTTTATTTATATTTACGTACTTCCGATGTGAACAAGGCAAATGGAGTAACCTAAATAAAATTCCCTTTCCTCTTTCTCCTACCCAGTAATGATGAGCTCCGGGTTTCCAGTGGCGCTACTGCCCCACTCTCCACCAGTGATCGGCCAAGGCTGAAAAACCGCCACACAATGTACTAACATATAACTGCAGCAGCTAGCTATACACGCAGCACTTACAGCATAAACATGGTATGTTCTGCTTGTTTGCATATACGCCATATGAGAAAACCCGCTCACGCTCTGGCGGCTTTAACCGAAGGTTATATCATTACGTACGGCAAGCAGAGGCAGAAGAATGTATTATCCCACAAGAAAGGACTTGAACATGGATTAGAATAGATAGAAAATCGATGCATTTTCGAGAGTCATGGTTTGAATGGGGGGTAAAGCCGTCATAGGGTGGACGGATTTCCCCGCATGAGCGGTTTTTCCCAATACATAGGGTACTATGGGGTAAACTCGGCCAGGGAAAAATCCGGCCACCTTTCAGCAACCAATCAGTAGACCGATTGAGAGAAATACAATTACCACTCGATTCCTTGACTTGAGGCACTCTCCTCTTTCAAATGAGCGATTTAGTTCATCGCTTACTGAAATAGCAAGTTAACAGGAGCTTAGGTGGCCGGATTTACCTCTAATACCCTACATACATTACCTTTTCGCTGTGCGGACTAGGACTATCCGTCACCCCGAGCGTGCCCCGCTGTTTCTGCTTGGATCCTACTGAATAGTAGGCGGCGATGAGGTCGGTGGGACAGTCGGCCAGGTACGCCGTGCACGTGACCGTAGACTCGTGGATATCCATGGGATACGGGTTCTCGAAGCAGGGATACCTGCCGCCAGAAAACAGAGTCATCAACCGTTGATACCAAGAATGCATAATATGCTGTTCTAATCCTTGCTCGCAGCTGTCACATGTACTGACTATTATTTTAGTGCCACAACTGCTTATGCACACTGGTGCGCACCGAAAAACGGAGAGCCAATACATAAGGTGCGCACCGGTGCGCATAAAGTAGCAGCTGTGGCAGTAATATTCAGTGTGGATTTCACATACATACCATCGAAATAAGGGATGGGTTAACCCATACTGAATATCGTCCTCACAGCAACTGCTATGAGCCCTTATGAGCACTGAAAAACGGAGCGCCAGTGCATAGGTGCTCACTTATGAGCACTGGTGCGGCTCTGTTCTGCACAACAGGCTCATAAGTGAGCACCTATGCACTGACGCTCCGTTTTTCAGTGCTCATACGTGCTCATAAAGTAGGTGCTGTGAGGACGCCATTCAGTATGGGTTAACCGTGACGCAAGCATAGCCTACCATACCGCATGCACGCGCATACCCTACCCCGGCGTAGTCAGATCCACGATGAGGAAATCGTATTTGAGGAGGACGGCGACGGCGAAGGGCTCCTGCGCCTCCTGCGGATAGGGCGAGGCGCAGAGGGTGAGGAAGCTGACGATGGGGTGCTCCATCTCCAGCACGGTGGCGCTGCCCGACTTCCAGCCGCCCCGCAACACCGTCACCGCCGGCAGCAGACCACTGTCGTCCAGCGGCAGACCCCCCGAGAAGATCATCAGCTCGCCCGCCCCGCCGCCGTTCCCGCCGTGCCGCCACTCCACCTATAGAAACAATAGTTACAGGGGGATCTGGCGGGAAATTAGTACAGGAAGGGCCAATTTCAAATTTTCGACTTTTAAGGGTGCTATCAGACGTAAAATTGCATCCTCTTTCGATCTAGTAACCCAACATTCTGGAGTCAATTTTGCCTCAGTGAAGCGGCGCCCCAGTTAGGAAGCGGGATTTCGCAACATTTCGGCCGATTTCGCGCATTCTAACTGGTTCCCTGCTAACATGGGCTAGATTCAAAGAGGATGAAACTTTACATAGGTATGTGCTTTCAAATGTTAGAAATTCGAAGTTTGCATCCCCGTGCAAACTTTCCCGCCAGATCCCCTTTAAAAATTAGGCGGGTACTATGGGGTAAACCTGGTCATGAGAAAATCTGGCCACCTGAGTTTCAAGGCTGCGTATCTCAGCGACCAATGGACCGATTGAGACAAATATTATATCAGTCGCTTCCTTGAACCCTCCTCTTTCAAGTGAGCTATTTGGTTCATCAATCATTTGCGGAAACAGCAAGTGAAATGGAGCATAGGTGGCCGGGTTTTCTTCCATGGCCAGGTTCACCCCACACACAGTATCCTACTTTGAAAAAAAGCCATTTTAGTAATGCCACCTACTACGTACTGTACGAACGAACAATATCATCCAAGAATTACGTACGTATGTATGTCCTATCAATAATACCATTATACCAAACAAGAAAGAATCATGTTCAAGAATTATGCCCTACCAAGAATGCCAACCAAGATGTCCTACCAAGAATTATGCCCTACCAAGAATGCCAAACAACACCCATGTCCTACCAAAAATTACGCCCTAACAAGTAAGAATGCCAAGCAAGAACCATATCCTATCAAGAATTTCTTAGGTATCTGTTTCTACCCCTGCCGAGCTACTGTAGGCACCTACCTGGGGTATGGCTCGACACCTCTCCGTGCCTCCGGGCGCGTGAGGTCGCCAGGTCTGCGTGCGTTCCGCCGTCGCCGCCTTCTTGCTCAGCTGCCAAGTGCACAGCGTGCCGTCCGAATGACTGGTCAACAGCTGACGCCCGTCGTAGTGCCAACTCACGCCGCGCACCACACCCTGTTAACACATACCGCATCAAGGCGTCATTACAGTCAACCAAAATTGTTGACGAATAATATATGGGTGTTGTTGGTTTGTTGTCGGTTTCACAAGGCGTCATCGTTGAAAAAAATCGTTGACGAATAATATATGGGTGTAATGTCGGTTTCTTGATCAAATGACAACAAACGTCGACACACACCCATACATTATTCGTGAACAAACGGACAACCGCTGAGCGACTTGTTGTCAACAATGACGGCTTGTCGCGGTGTGTGCTAACACATGCCGCACCAAGGCGTCATTGTTGTCAACAAGTCGCCCGACTGTTGACCGTTTGATGATTGTTTATCCAAAGAAAACTTTCACTGGACAGACTACAGTACATTGTCCCAGCACTACGGGGTGAGTTTCCGCCTGCCCACATACGTAGGGTACCATGGGGTAAACCCGGCCATGGGAAAATAAGGTCAGCTAATTAAAAAGTTTCAGGGCTGTACATCTCAGCAATCAATGGACCGAATGAGATAAATATTGCATCAATCGATTTCTTGCACTCTCCTCTTTCAAATGGACTATTTGGTTCATCATTTACTGAAACAGCAAGTTCAAAGAGTTTTAGCTGGCCGGGTTTACCCCACAGCACCGTACCGTACGTATATTTACCTGCTCAAACTGGAAGCGAGTCTCCGCTTCCCGAGCTTTCAGATCCCATAATACCAGCGGACCCTTTTCGAACCCGATGAGCAACTGCAATAAATTATGCAACCAATAAAATTGTACAGACGAAACACAAAACGATTTCCTTGTGTGACAACGCAAGCCTGTAGCCACTCATTGACTGTTATGGGGTAAAATTATGAGACTACTATGAGGTAGCGTGGGGTAAAACCCCCACGAGGTGGGCGGATTTCCCCCATGGGGGTGTTACCCCACGCTACCCTACACTAATCCGCAATTTGTACCTTTGAGTCGTCCGTCGGACAGTCACTCAAGTGGCGAACGGCTCCTGGATGATTCTTTTGCGATCTAGAAAATGATGATAGACCAGCGTAAATACAGCAGAATAGCAACAATGCCGCAAGTTAAAGGTCATGGCATGAGAACGCGTTCTGTAATATGTTACGTACTGCGTACGTACGGCAATAGCGTCCCAGGAGAGTAGTGTACTGTACGAAACTACAGGCTGTTTCATTTGTTATGTCACCTCAAAAATGCTAATAACTTCTGTTTTAATGAAGAGATTTCAACCAAACTTTTTTTATTATAATCCTGAAAATTTAGGAAACGAGCATGCTAATTTTCATGGCTGAATCTAAAGTACGAAGGGAATTATGTAGCCTCAAACATTGGAGTCAAAATCGGCAGTGGCGTGAAAAGCGCTCGATTTTCGAAGTCCACATGGGAGAAGATGTGCTGTTCCCCTCCATTCAAGCAACCATTCGGATCTTCTGCAGCTTACAATGCCTAAAAATTGAGGGAACATTGCCGCCATCCCTATTTTAATAAACATGTTAAAACATGTTTGAAAAGAGTATTTTCCAGAGTTTTGAAGATGGCTGCACAAGTGCTGAAGAGCAGAGGCGGGCACTTCGAAAAATAGGACCTGAAATGGCGTCGCTTGTTTCTTCGTTAATAGTGCAAGTACGTTAATGAAATTTTGCATGCTCGTTTCCTAAATTTTCAGGATTCTAATTAAAAAAATTTGGTTGAAATCCCTTCATTAAAACAGACATAACAAATGAAACAGCCTGTAGTTCCAGGTATGTAAGGTCAGTTTAGCCATCTGTCCTTGGACCGGCACGTGGTCGCGTGCCGAAAAGTCCACAGCTGTGACCGAGGGTAGCGGGTTCGATTCCCGTTTCGTCCTATTTCTCCTCCTCCCCTCCCCTTTCGGGACCCGACTATCGCCATACGGAACCGGCACGTCACAAATATGCAAAAACACTAATACGGTACACGGTAAACGTGGGAGTGCATGTGAATGACTGATTGCTAACTATAACTACTCACATGTCGATTGCCTTGTTCCAATGAATCACGTATCCTGACAAAACGAAAGACTCGATATTCACTACGTGCACATTACCACGATCCGTGCCCACGTAGAGCCACTTGCTCTGGAAGGCTAAGTGAAGACAACTCAACCTACAATAGAACAAATGTTGCAAACAACACAAACATGATTCATAGCGTACATACACGTACATATTGGCTACTGTGGGGTAAACCCGGCCTGGCCCGGCCGGCTAGGCTCCTATGAACATACCGTTTCTGAAAAAAAAGATGATCCAAATAGTTCATTTGAAAGGGGAGAGTTCTCGGTTCTTTGGCTGCTGAGATATGCAGCTCTGAAAGTTGAATGACCGGATTTTCCCATGGCCGGGTTTACCCCATAGTACCCTACAGGCTATGCAAGCAAGGGCATACGTACTTTTCTTTCTGAAACTGTACACTGTGCACAATCTCCGGCTTCTTCTGTCGAAAATTCCACAGGTGGACAACGTCATCCTTGCACGCTGATATCAGGGCACCCTGTGCAACACACACAACATACGTACAGTAGTTACGTAACTACAATTATGTGCATATTCAACTGATACGCATCATAAGGTAGTAATTAGAGGTCTCAAGGGTAGGCAATATAGAAAATGCTCAAACTACACTTGAGCAGAAATTGCCCAACCAAATTGTGCAAAATCTTACACCTTAAACCCGACCCGGATTTTCGCCTATTTTTTCCGGGCCCGGATCCGGGTAGCAAAAAAGCCGGGTATTTCTGCGTCCGGGTACCCGTGAGACCTCTAGTTTCTAGTACATAGTAATGCGGGTCTGTTCCCCAGGTTATTTTCCCCATGTTTGTTTTCCCCCCGGGCACAGAATACTTACTACAACATACATAGAGAATCAAGCTTGGTCATGAGCATAGCAAACACTACAGAGGTCTGACCCCTCAATAGGTACCATTACTCTGCATGCCAAATGTACTCGAATAACTCTACACCACCGTATGGTGTATATACTCTGAGATTGCCACTAAATCAGCAGCACCATATTTCATGGTTCTCGAATTGAAGTCTTTCCACCGTCGCCTTATCAATCAAGCATATTCGCTACGTACTGTATTCTGTACGTGCATAAACATAAATTCAACCCCTTTTGTGATCGTGTGAGCTTGCCTGTCGGCTTAAGAGAATCAAGCGTCAAATCACAAATCGATCGCCATGCTCTCACACTGAATCCGTTCTCATCAAGTGCGTCAGATATTTAGAGCTCACGAGTCTGCTACCGTTCTCTAACACAACCGTGTACATGTACCGACCAACCCCATTGCCAGCAAACTTGCTCCCAATGGCCCAATCAACAAAACCTTTTTTCTTTCCACTCTACTACCATTCGATTCAATGCCCTTTTATATTACTCCTATGCCATTGAAATGGAGCATTCCATCCCGCGCCATAGAGTATACATTTTTTTCGCTGTGTGATGCAGCAGACTTTGCATGAGTAAGCGGTAATAATGTGTACGGTAGGCCATTAGAATAGCGCGGGGTAATTTGGGCCACCTCTGCTTTATCTTCGTTTATGCAGCGAAATGGGCAGAAGAAAACAAAACAGATCACTTTCATACGCATCACCCTTTGCTCCTTGCAGTCATGGATTAGACGGGTTGCCCGAATTACCCCGGAATACCATACTGTACTACACTGTATGTATACCATACTGTGTAGGGTAGCAGGCACCATATGAAGCAGGGGTGTGAGAGCAAAATTTGCCTTCTCCGCGGCATAAATATAATATGGCACGATCATCTAGCCTAATCAAAGCCCCTTTTCGAACCAAGTAAAGTGCACTTCGCTCCTATTGCCCCTCTCTCCCTTTCCCCTTGCTTCTAGCCTGAGCTCCTTTTTCTCAGGTTTCCAGTCAGAGAGAAATAAAGAAAAGGAACCCGGCTTCGGCTCGCATCATACATTGCACAGCAGGAACGAGCACTGTTAGCTACTGTACACGGTATGTACATACTAGTATTCATCGTGGGGCATGTCAAGTATGCATGCGCCGGGTCGCCTTGTAGTACCAGTACGTACAGTACCTTATATCCCATATGATATACCGCGGCACTAGTTGCGTAGGCGGATATAGGGCAGCTAAGCCCAATTTCCTGCCCAGCCATCTAGTAGTCAGTTAAGGGCCAGCAGGCAGTCAATACTTCGAACAAACCTTCCAACCCAGCAAACTATCGCAACAAAGTTTGGTATATGTATGTACGTACGTACCATAGCAGCCATGCGGGGGTAGATTAGGTGCCTCGACTGTCAGGCCTGCTACCTCTTCAATCATAATCTACGATTGTCATTTACGGCGCCAACAAAAGCCCCTGTTCCTTGACACGCCTCGCTAGTTCGTCTATGACCATGCATGTAGTACCTACCTACACCTGTACCTATGTAAGTATGTACATGCATACCGGATGTGCATACACTGTACTGTAGGATGTATGCATATACTAACGAGGCAAGCCAAAAGGGGAAGAGCCCTCTTCTTGATTGTATGTATCTGTATGTATCTAGGTACTAGTCAGCTTTTCGTTCGTGCTGATGCCCAGCAGCTTTATTATTGATTGCTCAACCCCAAACACCTTGCCCTACAGCACAGCTGCCGCTGGCGAGTATTAAAATATGTAGGTACATAGCATACGTGTAGAATTTTTGTAGGGTGACCTGGGGCAAAACCGTCCGTGGGGAAATTCGCCCACAATATGTGGTGGTTTTGCCTTCCACGGCTAGGAACAAAAAACGGAAGCAGAAGTACGACTGTGTATCCCGAGATACATAATTTCGAGAGCCATGTTTTGGACGGAGGGTAAAACCAAGGTAAACCGTCATATGGTGGGCGAATTTTCCCCATAACCGGTTTTGCCCCACGCTACCCTACTATTACATGTAGTTCAGCAAAAATGCAAAACCAACTAGCCAGCATCAGAGAGCTATGTACTGTACGTACATTCTTCGGCAGCTAGCTACGAGCTAGCTACTAGTCCCCTGCTACAGTGAGCATACAAACATGCTCTTTCTCCCTTATTAGGCGAGAGCTGGCTAGCAGCTAGAAGTCGTACGGCTCGCCTATCAATACGGACTAACTGATCCGCCCTTATGTATGCATGACACGTATATGTACGTACAGTAGCTGCCTTTCTTTCCTGCGCACTTTATCAGCGAAACGAGGAAAGACACCGGTTGGTTCGTTGGCTTTCCCTTTATACTGTAAAACATCAAAATTAAGGGACGTCCGAAATGAATAAAAAATAGACCTGGCTTAAATTGTGAAATTCTGCGCCTTCAGTACTAGGTCCCACTCCTAGAAAAAAAGAATTACGAGTTTGTAGCTGCAAATACTCGTAATACTATTTTGCGCAGGACTAGGACCTACATGTAGTGTACTGAAGGCGTAGAAGTCCACAAGTTGAACCACCAGGTCTATTATTTTGTACGCACCGTCATTTTACACGGGTTCCCAAGGAACGTAATTTTCTGCCAGTAATTATCATCCAGGGACATCCCTTATTTTTGGAGTTTTACAGTACAAGAACACACCCTAAACCCATACGTACATATAAATGTTGCCAACACACCCCGCATTCGCATGTACATGCGGATAGCTCTAGGCTAGCACCTCCCCTCTACTCCCCTTTAACTCTATTGCCCTGCTTGACTATACTATACATACACCCTCAGAATTCATTCATTCATTCATCTGCGATGAGAGAAAAGATAGATATAGAAATGAGAGAGATAACAGAGGTGGAAAAGGAGGCATCATTATCGTAACTACCATATAAAGTACATTCGTACACTAATAACGTAACCGCCAGGAATGCAGTTGTACAATTGCATGTGCAACAGGTGCGTGCCAATCTGTGCATTAACGTACAATAAAACTCCAAAGCCATAGGCCAGCTCAATGCATTTTCAGATATTGCGCAGACCCGATTTGTGATACTCTCTACTCTATAGGGGTGTTGTGTATACTTGTGTTTGCCAGAGCTGCCACGAAAACACATGGACTTCTGAATGAAATGCAAAGCCTTCTAAACGTCCACGAAAAGCACACGGAAGTCCATGTTTCTCGTCGCAGCTGTGGCAACACGTCTAAACACGCCGATAGTCTGGCCAGTAAGAATTCGCTACGGCATTCAAGGCGCGTTGCGTAAAATAGATTCACAAATGCGGATTTCTGTCTGTGCTTCCTGTACTCCTATTTAGCAGAAGTAGGAATACATGCAACAACACAGGACGACTTGAGTCCCATAGCCAACTTCTCTCTGGCCAGACGATAGTAGCTAACAGACTATGGACGAGATGCGGTAACGCGATTGAGTTGTTGGTCGAAAGGGACCGCGCGGTATTTAGTGAAAATTTGGATCGGTTCCTGAGGGGTGGTCGACCTTGTACAATCATCTGGAAACGGAAAAGGAGCTCGAGTGAAAAGAAGAATTGACAACAAATGACGTCGAAGACCCTGCAGGCACCGATTAGCTTCACCAGACGCCCTACGTCCGCCCGCCCCCCAACCCACAACGTTCGCCCGCCCCTCCCCCCCGGGCGCCTCAAACTGTGTAACCAAATACCGCGGGGTCGCTTTCGACCAACCCAATAAATCGCGTTACCGCAACTCGTAACTAGCTAGTAACTGTACGTACTTCATTGACTAGAAACTGTAGATGAATGACGGCTTGTGAGCTCTCGTGCTGCAGCTGCGTATCCACGCCGGGGCGACCGAAACTATAACAAACAAACACGCTCAACACACATACATGTGTAGGGTACTGTGGGGTAAACCCGGCCATGGGCTAAACCCGGCCACCTAAGCTCCTTTGAACTTGCTGTTTCAGCCAAATGATGAACCAAATAGCTCATCTGAAAGAGGAGAGTTCAAGGAATCGATTGATATTATATTTGTAGAAATCGGTCCATTGGTTGCTGAGATGTGCAGCCCTGAATCTTAGGTGGCCGGGTTTTCCCATGGCCGGGTTTACCCCATAGTACCTTATACACGATGTTACATGTTAATCCTACTACATACGTACTATGTACGTAAACAAACAGTAGCGCATACCAACTGCGACCATGCTGCTTCAAAAGAGCAGTTAAGAGAACGGCCCACGCACGCACTAAACATCCTTCCTATGTATGTACATACAAAGCATGTACTTGTGTGCGTGCACTGTACGTACGTACGTACGTACATACGGGAGTCCCATAAAATAGACAGACGCTTGGTAGACATCTATTTCAGATACCATGTTCCCAATGGATGAACTGCGAGTACAAAACATGTTCTCCTTGATACATCGCCATGTAAATACGTATGTATTTTAGTATGTACCGTATTTTTGGGTGCATATCCCAATCATGTATATCCCCCTGGTGAATACCGTATTTACCTGTGCATAGCCCCATGGGGCTATGCAAAAATTGAGAGGTCCTATATGGGGCTATGCATAGGGGGGGGGGGGGCTATGCATAGGGGGGGGGGGGAAAATAAATAGAATTTTTTTTTTTTTTGAGAGGTGCGCAGAGGCATATTTTGTAGGCCAAATGCTGGTGTTTTAGGGCATAATTGAGGTCAAACCAGGGTTATTCTAGTACAATACACGCACAAGCAGGCTTATAGGCATCTTAGCTTGGTGTGGGAGTGCCTAGGTGTAGCTTATGACCAGCTTATGTAGGTAGGGTCAGGTACCCTACAGTACATATGGGGCTATGCATAAGGGGGGGGGGGGGAAATGCATAGGGCATTTTTTATGTTTTGCCAATATGGGGATATGCATAGGGGGGGGGCTATGCATAGGGGGGGGGGGGGGCTATGCACAGGTAAATACGGTAACCCTGCACCCACATTGGCAAAACACAAATATTGTCCAACGTACGTAAGTAATATCCCCCTGGTGCATTGTATAGCCCATGCCCCTGGCACATTCCGTCCGAAAAATTAGGTGTTTCCATAAAGCACACTGAAATATACTGATAGATAACCGTTGATTGACAGAAAGTAGCTTGCTTACATTCTTATTGCCCCAGATGCATTTCCGATAGCCAGCAGCTTCTGCACTGGGTCGAAGGCCATGCACTTGGGATCATGCGGAAAACCATGACGCACAACCTAGACATTCAATTATTATGCAATCTTGCTCTTCAACCACGCAAGAATCTTGATTGAGGCCGAGATGCATAGAAAGATATAATGGGGTCGACGGTCAATCAAAGACAACAATCTTTCAAGTCAGGTTGAGAGATGTGTGTCAAAGAAAAAAGGGAAAGACATGGCAAAGCAGTTTGGATATGAGAAACGCGACCCGAGTTCGATTCCTTCCTTGACACACCACACCGCAGTTACTGTAAATACTTTTCTCCCGCAAACCTTGCAACAATATGTCATACCGCGTTCAGATTAGCAAGTTTCGTCCAAGGTGTACACTCCGTGCGTTCAACGTACAGTACCTTCGATGTTCGCCAGAAAAGTAGATCGCTAATTTGAACTCGGAATCATCCGTACATACGTACATAGGGTACTATGGGGTAAACCCGGTCATGGGAAAATCTGGTCACCTGTTTCAGAGCTGCATATCTCAGCAATCAATGTACCGATTGAGACCAGTATAATATCAATCGATTCCTTGAACTCTCCTCTTTCAAATGAGCTATTTGGTTCATCGTTTGCTGAAACAGCAAGTTCACAGGAGCTCAGGTGGCCGGGGTTTACCCCATGGCCGGGTTTACGCCACAGTACCCTACCTTGGCGAGTTTGAAGTGTTCGGAAGATAGCGTCTCCCTGATGTCCAACAGCTCCGACTTAAGAGCGGAAGAGGAGGAACCGCTTTGGCCCATCAGACCACCCAAATAGTTACCCAGCTTCTTCTTTGCGTTCTCCATTCTTACGAACTTGAGCCAACACTCCTTACAACTAAAAAAAAGAAATACACGACCACATTCACACACGCGTCGTGCGTATCGACCACTCGCGTTGTCACGAAAACGGGGCAGGAAATTCGTCGCATTACACTTATGTAACAGCGCAAGTAGTGGATATTGTACACAAAACCTTGTTAACACATACCGCGACAAGTCGTCATGGTTGACAACAAGCCGCACAACTGTTGTCGGCTTGTTGTCCGTTGGTTGACGAATAATATATGGGTGTTGTTGGTTTGTTGTCATTTGATTTCGTCAACAAAGAACAAACCAACAACAAACCGACAACACCCATTATTATTCGTCAATAAACTGAGAACAGCTGAGCGACTTGATAAACAACAATGATGGCTTGTCGCGATATGTGTTAAGCCAACTATAGCATAGCTTCTCTGAGTGCGCCGACCCACAGTAGCGAGGAGAAAACTAATTGGAGCGCATGATTTGGCAGAAGCAACGAACTTTTGCCAGCGTACAATTGCGCGCTGCTACCCTTCATCACGCGAGACATGTTCTACATACATAGGTACCAACATTACAGAAATAAAACAAGCGCAGACAAAGCCGCCTAAATTATTCAGCAACTTGTTACCTTGCAAGTAGTCAGCCACAGACAATGCACAGACGGTGAGAGAGAGAGAGAGAGAATTTGCTCCGAGCTCCTTTTTCGTTTGGGAATGAAATTTAAGCGTGTCTTCTTCCAAGTTCACCACAACTCATGCCGAAACACAACAGAAATTGGCACTGTGCTCATGAATGACGAATTTATTTGGAGCGAATATGGTTGCGGGAAGAGATGGAGGTCAGATCAGGCGATGGAATATGCGCCGAAGCGAGCAGGACGACACGGGTGAACGACAAATGGCGATGGTCGAAGGGAAAATAAAGCTGCAAATCGCTCATCAGTCGTGCTCAGCGTAACATCTGAAAATAGCCAAAAAAAAATTATGCAACTTTTCTGCAGATACTAACTAAAGCAAGGGTAAAGGCCCGTTCACATGCTATCGGAGATATGCGCCGGGCGTACGCTCGACAATGCGCGAAGGAGCCACACAAGTTGGACCGATTCACCCTTTCCTCCGGCCCAAATTATCCCACCGAACTTTATGGTGGACAAAAACCTAGACATGATGGGCACTATTCGCAGCATAAAACTGTTTAGCGTGAGCGATGATATGAAAAGAAAAGATAGGCCTAGATAGGTCGCGTACACACCGTACATACAGTACAGAATGAAGGGTACCATGGGGTAAACCCGGCTACGGGGAAAACCCGGTCACCTAGCTCAATTGAACTTGCTGTTTCAGCAAATGATGAACCAAACAGCTCATTTGAAAGAGGAGAGTTCAAGGAATCGATTGATATAATATTTTGTCTAAGATCAGTCCACTGGTTGCTGAGATATGCAGCCCTGAAACTTAGGAGGCCGGATTTTCCCATGGCCGGGTTCATCCCACAGTACCCTATGTACAATACATGTTCGCATAGCCTGCAGTCACAAAGCAAAAGACAAAGACAAATAAGTCCGGAAGTCAGAGCGCAGCTAAACGGAACATTTGTCGAAATTCCACTGAGTCGCTCATTAGTTTACCCACGAGCGCAAGCGACGACACAACCCACCCACCGACCACGCACATGCTTCCTCTCTTACGTCTGGCATATACGTACATACACATGCGACAAATTGTGTACTAACAATGTACTGTACGTACTACATGAAGGCCACAGAAACATGCACTACTGCCTCTGCCGCTAACAACGTTCATTGCAGAAACGCGACATTGCAGAAACTGAATAACAGCTGCCCCGTCAGGCGGGCTTAGCAGCAAGCTACTAAAACTGTGGTCTGCGTACGTACTAGCTATAAGCTTACGTAACTAGCTAGGCCATGAAGGCAAGGCTGCTTGGCATGTACGTACGTACATACGTTGTAATACGCAGTAAGCTTACAGTGTTAGCAGGGTCCCGCCTTTCCAATTGCGTGTTCTGAACAGAAATAAATTCCAGATGTACGGTAGGCAAAAGGCGCATAACCAAATTCTATCATCTGAAATACAACACAACACAGGAAACGTAAATGTGAAACGTCAGCAATTACAATATTCATTTTCACCGTCATCCTCACGGGTTTAGGCATAAGACTTCAATAACAGCGCATAAACAAGCAAGGTTTATTCATATTCACCGATTATTTTCATACAAGGCAGCATAAAAGAAACATAATAAGGAAGGAATGGCACTGTGTACTGCTAAAGGGGGGATCTGGCAGGAAATTATTATGGAAGGGGAAGTTTCGACTGTTTTGAATTTGAAAGCACCTACCAATGCAAAATTCCATCCTTTTTCGATCAAACCCGATGTTTAGGAGCCGATTTTGCCTCTGTGAACCAGGCAACCAGTTAGAATGCGCGAAATAGGCCAAAATGTTGCGAGCTCCCCTTCCTAACTACTGGTTCCCTGAGCATCACAGTTAGCAAAATTGACTCCAAAACATGGGATAAGATCGAAAGAGGATGAAATTTTACATATGTATGTAGGTGCCTTCAAATGTAAAAAAATGAAACTTGACTCCACACTAATTTCCCGCCATATCCCCCTTTAAAATAGAATGCACCCGTCACAAGCCAAAATCAAATCACTCATAGTGCACGCATGGAATGATGGAAGAATCAAGCAACAACTAGCGTAAAGTAAATCAGCCATCACTGTGACAAAATAGATTATGCATAAAGTAGAAATAACCCTGCTGCATAGAATAATTGATCAGAATGCAAGGATACTGGTCCCTAAACTGGAATGGACGATAACCACCTGTATAACATGCAAGGCAAACTTGGCATGGTTATAGGCTAGAATATCTAAATTATCACCATCATCTCACTTATATTGCCATAAAAGCGAAATAGCCACGAGTTATGACATATTCACATTGGAAGAAAATTCGCTCGGCGTACGCCCAGCGCATGTCTCCTCCGATGTGAATGATCCATTATTAGTTTAGCATGCTCAAAATTTCCCTTCGTCGCTTTCAAACAAATCCTACGTCCAATCAAATTTATACGCAATAACAACCTTGTCGAGGTGGCCTCGTATCACGACCAGCCGAAACATCAAAGTAACGAGTTCACCCAAGGCTGCTCCCACAATAGTCAACGAAAAAATTCGTCGTCTCTGACTGATCTTGTGACTTTGATGTTTCAACTGGTCATGACCTAGAGTTACCTCGTGACCACTTAGGTGTAAATAACGCAAGTAGCGAATAGGGTACTGTGGGGTAAACCCGGACACTTAAGCTTCCTGAACTTGCCGCTTCAGCAAATGATGAACATGGTAGCTCATTATTTGAAAGTGGAGAGTTCAAGGAATCTATTGGTAGAATACCTGTATCCGTATCGTTGCTGAGACATACTAGGTGTCCGGGTTTACCCCACAGTACCCTACACTATAACTCCCTACAACACTAGTACGTACTATTGCTCCCTCTCCCATTTGCGCCTACATATGGCGAGTGAGTCCGAAGTTCTGTCCAGACTGGGTGGCTCCTTTGTTGGATCCCATCTGCAGGCCTACGATGCCTTCGCCGGCGCGTAGTTGTTCCGTGGACCACTCGCGTTTCACCTTCTCCGACTCTTTCGGACCCAAACAAGTAGCGCCGAATTTATTGCCCTGTAAAACAAAAGGTACGTTGCGCGGGGTAATTTGGGCCACCTCCACTGGGGTGTTGCACCCGTGAACTCCGAATTCGCTTCAAAATTCGGAGCGCTGACTATGGTTCAACATGAAAAATCTTCGAATTCGCACCGAACTCGACCCGTTTTTCCAAACGTGCGTGTGAATAGCCGCGTTTGTAATTCGGAACGTGTGGCGTGGCGAACAATCGAATTTCGTTGCGAATTCGGAGAGAGTTTAGATCGAGAAGTCGGCTCGGCATCAAGAAGAAACAAGCAATTGCGCAGCAAATTTACGACGCGGCTCGTGAAATGCCACAATGGTAAGGGCAGCGCGGCAAGAAAACTAGGCGAACGCGGAAGTTTCGCTGCAAAAAAGTGCTAGAAAGTTTACGTGTGAACAACCGAATTACGCTCCGAATTCTCTCCGAAACTCTCCGAATTCGGAGTGAACTCGCTCGGAGCTCGTGTGTAGCGCTCCACTGTTTTATAGCTTCGTTTAGCAGACGACCTTATTTACCTTCACAGCACCTAAAAATGCATACTACACGTGCCTTTCTGGCCAGCGCGGCAAGACAAATGAGGACTGAATTCGGGTCCTGTGCTTCGAACAGATCCACTGTCATGAAAGTTTCGTTATTCGGCATGCCAACCACCTTTTCCAAGAAAGTCAGGAACAAAGTGACGTTCTCCATCTGCTTGAACGCCAATCCGCTGCTGTTTATCTTCCGGATTGAACCCGGCCGCAGTGCGTTAGCCAAGCTACAACACGCGTAGAACACGGTAGGGTTGGGCGGGGTAATTCGGGTCGACTGAGCAAAGTAAAAATGGCCCATTCATGTTACTATGGTTCATTCACATAGGAAGGAAACTGCGTTCAACGCACGCACTGCGTTCACGCCTTAGCGTGTGTCGAGCCAAGGACACGCCGAAGCGTACGTCCAGCAGTTTTTTTCCTATGTGAATGAGCCATGAAACGAAGAAACGTACGTGTTTTGGGCATGACAGCTATCGTATTTACTTGCACAACACTGTGCCATCCTTGAGAACGTTACAGAAGTTCTGTACATCCCCCGAAGTGTTCAAGCCTTGTCCGCTCACACTGGAAATCCATTGCAACACTTGCTCGGCCAAAATGGGATCATATTTCGAATGAACCTGGCACAAAATGAAGCAAAATAG